>JASANB010002105.1:0-52282 GCA_030248155.1 Sabatieria punctata | reverse complement strand
AATTGTTTTGATGTGTAGTACATGTACTTGTAGTCTCGATTTGAAGCCATTGGGCTTAAATTTTCTCGATTTCACTTAGATGAACGTTTAGATTAGAGAAGGTAGCTACCGTTTACGTCAGGGCTTTCCAATTTTTCAAATGCTAAATGGCAAGAGTGACCTTTGACATCTTATTAAGAGTATATAAGGGTATAACACTTATCGACTCGATCTTTTACAGGGTTCGTGCGGCTTTTTCCGAGCAAAATTCGCTGAACAAAGTCAAATTTCCCCGACCAATCAGAGTGACAACATTCTAACAAGGCTCAGAATTTTTAAAAATTTGCTCTGAAAAACGCATTTAACCGGCATTCTGTTAAGTTGTAGTAGTTGTGGAAAGTCAGAAGTCCAATTTTCAAAAGGGTGGTGTGTAAAGCTCTGACAGGGCCCTTTGGGCGAGAGAGGATTCTACTGCTATCAATTTTTCCCTGACTGGACACCAAATTCCCTGACTTTTCGGGTCCCGCACGAACTCTGGTTTATGACTATCGATAATCAATCAGTCAAGCAATATTGAAGCAGCCCTAAAATCCAGTATAAAAACACTTTAGTTTCATCTTTAACAAAACGCGATCCAATGATGGCTTCTATGTAAAACTAAGACTATGCGTACATGTACGTAGTTGTAGCTCATCAATAAAGAAAACTAAGAAAATTACCAATTGTTACTGTATACAGATGCTATTTTAATAAGAACGTCATTTTACATAGAATTGAACGGAAAATTTTCGGCTCTAACTGTTCAAAAATTGAAATTTCGGGGGGTAGCCAAATTATTACGTAATTAGGGGAGGGGGGTCAGGAAATTATTACGGGTGATTATCAGGGGGGAGGGGGGGTCCGAAAATGGGCAAAAATACCATTACGTAATTTTTGCACGCCCCCATAGTCCTAGTTTTACATAGAAGCCATCATTGGGTGGCTTTTTCTTAAAGTTGAAACCAAAGTGTTTTATCATTGATTTTAGGGCTGCGCTGCCATATCACTTGACTGATGATCGATGGTCATAAAACAGAGTTCGTGCGGCACCCGAAAAGTCAGGGAGTCATGCAAAGTCAAGGAATTTTAAAAATTTCAGGGAAAATTCAGGGAATTTGGTGTCCGGTCAGGGAAAAAATTGATAGCAATAGAATCATCTCTTGCCACCCTCTTGAAAATGGGACTTTTGACTTTCCACAGCTACTACAACTGATTCTCACTCTGATTGGACAGGGAAATTTGACTTTGGTCAGGAAATCTTGCTCTGAAAAAGCCGCATGAAACCTGTAAAAGATCGAGTCGATAAGTGGTATACCCTATAAACTCTTATCACACAGATGTCAAAAGTCACTGTTGCCATTTAGCATTTGAAAAATTGGAAAGCCTTGACTTTGGCGAACTTCTCTACAAAAACCCACAAAAATTCCCAAAATCGCCAGCAAAACAACACATTTTAGCAGTATTTGAGCCCAAATTAGCGATTTTTGGCGATTTTTAGCCGAAAAATTGCGATTTCTCCGATTTTTGAGCGGTTTTAGTGCCAACTCCGTCCTAAGATTTGGGCTCAGACCCCTCCAACCTTCGGCGGATGACCTGTTACATGTACGTATGGTGTAAAGTAAAATTTTGAAGCTGCCTTTTTGGGCCAGGGCTAGAGGATTTTGCAAAATAGCCTTCAAAACCGCGTTTAATAGGTATTCTGTACTGTTGCTAAGTAAATTATAATTATAATTTTAATTAAATTTTTTAGAAATTTACTAATACAAGTAAATTATTTGGTAAGTAAATTATAATTAAATTAAATTTCTACGAAAACAGGCAAAGTTAATTATAATTATAATTTTTAAATTATACTTACCAAAAATAATTTACTTAATTTACTTAAAATATACTTAATTTACTTACACAAGCCTAGCTATTGCTGAACCTTTTTGGCAGCATGCAAGTGCTGCGTGAGTGTCTGCTTTCGGTGTCTATACCTTTCAATGGCAAGCCATATTTGCAGTACAGTTGTCCTTCCGCCCGCCCACTGCCTTTCGTCTTTGCGCTTGTACTACTCAACTTTCATTAATCTTCCACAAAACAAACTACTACAATTTATTCCCGAGCTAAGAGTGGATATATTAGATACTTTTCAGCCAGTTTTGCTATGTTGCAATTGCATACAGTATGCTCAGTCTTACAGACACTTGCTGTTGTAGATGCAAGTAGAAACTGATGGGAAAGCCTCTTGAGATTGAGGTTCTAATTCTGACGAACTGTCACTGTTACTGTTGACAGACATGGGCTATCATTTCGCGTGAGGCATGATAAATTTTCAAATTCTGAGGGTGCTGGCTGGAGAGTATAGCGGCGGCTGATGGTTGAGAGGATGGTAAGCCAAAAAGACCGATTTTTCGCTATAGTTAAGGTTTTATATTATTTATTGTTTAAATGATTCTGAGCTAGTCTGAGCTCATTCACACCTAATCCAGGCATACTTTTATCATAATATTCTTCCAAAAAATCCTGAAGGGGGTAGCGGTAGCCTGAGGGGCGGCAGGTCGAAGCCTGAGCCTGAGCGGATAAGCCCCTCGTCCTCAGCTCGCTTTGTCCATGTCTGTTGTTGACTTAATCTGTGACACCCTCTCTTGGTTTTCATGATATAGATAGATAACTGTTATTGCATTGTTGCTTAGTTGGAAGCAAAGCTGAAGGTGTTAGCCGCCAAAATCAGGCCTATTTTAAATATACTTAATGTACTTAATTTAATTAAATATGGTAAGTAAATTATAATTAAATTAAATTTCTCTCAGATATGGTAAGTAAATTTTAATTTAATTATATTTCTCTGGGCATGTGGTAAGTAAATTATAATTTAATTATATTTAAAATAAATTTACTTAGCAACAGTAGTATTCTGAGCGTAGAATTGACAAAAATTAACAGTTTTAGTAGTTTGAGTTTTTTATTCTCGATACAAACTAGATGGATACAGGTAATACAGCTATTTATTAGTTTCCCTTATTTTTGCCAAATTTGTCGTTCCTACCTCCACCGAAAGGGGGTGTTGTGTACCCGCCCTACACCCCCTGGGCAGGGGTTAGGGTTTGAGCTCAGCCGGTGGAACGAAGCCAAAATTTCAGCTTCTTGGTTCGCAGCCCGAAACTGATTGAACCCCGTTCAGAGTGTTCACGTGGTGATATCACTGTGTAGGCTAGACAGACAGAGCATTCTTTTTGTCGGGGTTGACGCTGTCACCTCAACAGCAGGGGCCCCTGATTTGTACCTAGGCAAAGTTATAGATTGACAAGCTTTTACAGACGACCACGAGTCTGAAATCAGACCTCGTTTGTATGGCAAAGACCGAGAGCACTTCTGCCAGTTGGACAAACAACTGACGATCTGGATTGGGAGCCAGCTGACCGCCGACACGCCCGATTTCTACTGCTGTCTCTCTCTGCACATCTACAGCCCTGGAAAGAGTGCCATGGCAAGGAAAGAGAGCTACCATGACTGCAAAGGAGGCCCCAAAGTGAAGCATCCTGACAAACTACCTGCTCCTTCCTGCCGATATCTGCTGCAGACCTCTACTGATGAGACTAGAGATTGGTTGATTTTGATTGGTAAGCAACTATCGTAACTCTTCATTACTGCTGTAGATTATAAGATTATTGGTTTCCAGCTTTGGAGACAGTTTAGAAATATAACATAGAATAAATAAATGTGCAAGAAATGGATTACACATTAATTGAATACCATGTCAAAGTTGCGTTTCACAACACCAGAGCGGCTGCATATTTTCTCTTCAGCTTCAATTTTTCATCCAGCATTTTCCATTCTTTCCTTATGGGATCATATACATCGACAGTGCGATCAGTTTCTTCTGACTCTCCACCCACTGCGTACAACTTACTGTCCACAACCAACAAACTAAAATATCCTCTGGGCACTCTCATTTCTGCCATAGAATTCCATTTGTCACTTCTTGGATTGTATTTCTCACACACAGCAGTGGGCACAGCTCCTGGGGTTTCTCCACCGCAAGCGTAGATATAATTGCCTAAAACAGCAGCGGCCAACCCATCTCTAGGAGTCGGCATCGGTTGTCTCATTTCCCATTTATTCTGTACCGGTATGAACCTCTCCACTAAACTCATTTCCCACGTGTCAGGATTGTATCCACCAATCACATATATGCTCTGTCCATAAGCCACCATGGCAGGGGAACCTCGGGCTCTACTCATGTCAGGCATTGACAACCACTTGTTGTTGACCAGCTTTTCACAAGTTTTGACTGGCTTGTTGTGCAAGGGTTCACCTCCGCAAACGTAAACGACATCATTGAGCATTGCTGCGGCTGGCAGGAATCGTTTCTCTCGCATGGTAGCGCCTTGAGTGATTTGCTCCGTTTCTGGGTGAAAAACTTCAGTCTCGGTTGGATACCGGCCATGCCAGCTCAGTCCACCCATGATTAGAACAGTGCTGTTAGGGAGCACCACACTGACATGACCAGCTCTGGGTCTCTTGAGTGTAGACCTCAATAATTGATTCTTGGTTGGCTGCTTGATGTGATAGTATTCTAGGGTTGTTGCAGCGCTCTCGTAGAAACTACCAATAATCAGTATTTTCTTGTCAGATTTAGATTCCGGGTCTGAAGTTGTTGCTGTTGGTGCTGGTGTTGTAAGTGGGCCGTTGCACCGGTGCAGAAGGTTTATTTTCAATGTATCGTCAGTCGATGGCCGTTTTCTATTACCCATTAGGTCATTGAGTGCAAATGCCTCGTAGCCATAAGTGGTGATATTGGCCTTCAACACCCTGATTCCACTAATCTTAGGACCATAATGCATCACACTGGAAAAGTCATAAGAGCCTATGTCTTTGTGATTCTGATATCCCATTTCTTCAACTGTTTCAAATTGAGATTTGTACAGAGGGGGGATTTTGTCAAACGAAACAGCTACGTGAGTTTTTCTGTCATTCCTTTGGTGTTCGTGGAAAAATCCCAACACATGTAGAAGTTCGTGCACTAGTGTTCCGTGCTTCCAGCAGCCTTCAGGCAAATTCACCACCTGTTTGCCACCTTTTCTACCAATTGAGTCAGAGTTGCAAAATGATCTGAATTTTTTAATAGAAATATTTTCAATTGTTCGGTCGTGAAACGATCTACCCAGTTTTGGTGATGCTAAGATAGTCTGTGTGATGAGGCTCTCGCTTTATAAGTCGAATGCAGGTCTCACTGTGAAAAAACAACACGGCACAGGCAAGACGTAGTTGTTCTGATTTGGTAAACGAGGGGTCAATCTCGACCGGCACCTTGTTGTCCGACCAAAGTAATACCTTCAGAGGCTTTACTGGGGCACCGAGAATGTCCCAGATCCCTCTAGAGGCCGTCGGGAAATCCAGTTGACCTCAAAGATACTTTTTTCTAGGTGCATAAAGCTCTTCTACACTAAAAACGGTTTACCAGGCACATCTGTAACCTTTGTAATTCTATCAATCGAATTGAATTTGTTCACACAGTCCACATATCTCCTTTTTAGTTTAGCAGACTGTTGTATGTCAAGGAAACTGGGTTGTATCAAGTCAAATTGAGAGAAAAAATCTCCGTAAACACTATTAACAAGCAATAGCAGAATGAAATGCACGGAGAACATAGTATTAACCGAGAAGGGAAATCTTTTCGTTCTGCATGCAGTCTAACATCTTTTAAACTCCATGTTATGAGACTAGAAAACCGGATTAGTACAACTCAATTGTTTTGCGAACTAAGGATGACATACAACGTCAAGCCGCGTCACCGACGTATGAAACTAACTGGACCAAAGTACTCAGAGATCGATCAACCTCCAATCAGAAATGCTAAGGAATGAAATTTTGAGTGGGTAGAAAGGCTGAGGAGAGGAGGGTTCAGAGAGTTGTCGAAACAAGCTAGTTTTACTCACTTACACCTAATTTATGCTTGGGGGCGTGCAAAAATTACGTAATGGTATTTTTGCCCATTTTCGGACCCCCCCTCCCCCCTGATAATCGCCCGTAATAATTTCCTGACCCCCCTCCCCTAATTACGTAATAATTTGGCTACCCCCCCGAAATTTCAATTTTTTGAAGAGTTAGAGCCGAAAATTTTCCGTTCAATTCTATGTAAAATGACGTTCTTATTAAAATAGCATCTGTATACAGTAACAATTGATATTTTTCTTAGTTTTCTTTATTGATGAGCTACAAATACGTACATGTACGTATAGTCTTAGTTTTTCATATAAGCCATCATTGGATGGCGTTTTGTTAAAGATGAAACCAAAGTGTTTTATACTGGATTTTAGGACTGCTTCAATATTGCTTGACTGATAATCGATAGTCATAAACCAGAGTAGAGACCTGCACGGGCCGCCTTTTTGACAGCCCGGCCCGGCCCGCCCCTTATGAAAATGCAATTTTTGTGGCTCGGCCCGGCTGTCTAGTCAGGGAAAAATTGATAGCAATAGAATCCTCTCTTGCCCAAAGGGCCCTGTCAGAGCTTTACACACCACCCTTTTGAAAATGGGACTTCTGACTTTCCACAAGTACTACAACTTGAAATTTTACCCTCAGAATACCGTTTAAATGCGTTTTTCAGAGCCAATTTGTAAAAAGAGCCTTGTTAGAATGTTCTCACTCTGATTGGTCGGGGAAATTATACTTTGTTCAGCGAATTTTGCTCGGAAAAAGCTGTACGAACCCTGTAAAAGATCGAGTCGATAAGTGTTATACCCTTATAAACTGTTAATAAGATGTCTAAGGTCACTCTTGCCATTTAGCATTTGAAAAATTGGAAAGCCCTGACTTACACGGTAGCTACCTTCTCTAATCTAAACGTTCATCTAAGTAAAATCGAGAAAATGTAAGCCCAATGGCTTCAAATCGAGACTACAAGTACATGTACTGTACATCAAAACAATTAAAATTATGGCCACTTTAGTGATTTCTGCACTTTAAAAAATTACGTAATGAAGTCGCCAACCCCCCTCCCCCCACCGTAATGAATAGTAATCTTTTGGCGAACCCCCCTGCCCCCTCACGCCATTACGTAATTTTTGCACGCCCCTTACTTAAATCATACTTTTCTATGGAAAATGTTTACAAAACAATGCTGGCGAGGATATGTATAGCTAGAAACGAGAGGGTTTGGTCAGAGCCTGAGGTTACCTTAGTCTGTTTCCCCATTTCTGCGATTCTTCAACCAACATACAGTGCGTAACAGTAACAAAACTGTTTTACTACAATAGCAGACTAGGTGTGATCACAAATTCAACTATTGAATCAAATTAATAAATTATAGCAAATTAGCTAACAAAAGTTTGCGCCTCAACCGTCAGTGAGATCAAAGCAGCCCAACGAGACAGTAAATCACATAGTACAAAAAGCCAAATAACAGCCCCTAGGCTGACTTCTAAAGCGAAAGAGGAAAACGTCATTTCCACAGTTGAGAATGTCGATCTCACTGCCTTCTCTGAAGAAGTTCTGGCCGTCGTAGTAAGACAGGATGCCGGAGACAATGGTGTATTTTCTGGTCGGGTACTGTCTTGAGATCCAGCCGGGCCAGCTGGCGGCACAAATGTTCGTCTTCTTCGGTCGATGGTTTATGATCTTGGTGCCTCCGGTGCCCTCTAGTCGCAGCCACTTGTTCAGTCGGTCTCTCCGATCGTCGCAACGACGCATCTGCCATGGCCACGGCTTGGGCGAGTTGGGCGTATTGAAGTCCTCCTTGAATGTGTGGTCCGTCTTCACTGTGGTGAATCCCCCTGCGCAGATCAGTTTCTCATCTGAAAGGTTTGTAGTAGTGTTGTCTATGATGACAGACAGACAGACAGACAGACAGACAGACAGACAGACAGACAGACAGACAGACAGACAGACAGACAGACAGACAGACAGACAGACAGACAGACAGACAGACAGACAGACAGACAGACAGACAGACAGACAGACAGACAGACAGACAGACAGACAGACAGACAGACACAGACAGAGACAGACAGACAGGAGACAGACAGACAGACAGGGACAGACAAACAGGGACAGACAGAGACAGACAGACAGAGAGAGACAGAGACAGACAGAGAGAGACAGAGAGAGACAGAGACAGACAGAGACAGACAGGAGACAGACAGACAGACAGGAGACAGACAGACAGGGACAGACAGAGAGAGACAGACACAGACACAGACACAGACACAGAGACAGAGACAGACAGAGACAGACAGACCAGTCAATCCAAACACATACGCTCAATCCAACCCAGTAGTGAATCGATTCATTTACTGAAGTCAGCAGTTTTGGGTGGCTGCGAGCAGAAAGCCAAAAAGCAGCTTTGCACTCCTTTGATGCGAAACAGATAGTCCTCATCGCCGCACTTCAAGATGTCAACTGTTCCTTTGATACGACAGTCCGTAGACCCATCAAAGTAACACAAAGTTCGGGTGGCCACATCAAACTGTTTGGTTGGGTACTTGCCCACTATGTAGCCGGGCCAGGTGGTACCACACACCTGCAACAGTCCAATAGCAATACAAGGATTTCAAAAAGATTATGTCAAGACAAGACAAGACACTACCTCTAGGCTGACTGGTTTCCTATTGAGAATTTTGGTGCCGCCCTCCCCAACCAGTTTGATCCAGAGTTTTCCTCTCGAGTATCCACTCTCCCAGTCACAACGACGCACTGTCCATGGGTTCTTGGCATCAACTGGAGGGGTGGCGGAAATTTCAGTGAACCTCACGTCTGTGTGAACCTTGGCGAAGCCTCGCTTACACAACTGAGCTCCTGCGTAGAAGCAATTACATAGTCACAAAAATACTTCACCAACAAATCATGACTGCTTTACCTGGCTTCATGTCGATCACTTCAGTGCAGAATGCCAGCGGACACTGATTGACTCCCTTTATCTTGTACAAGTAGTTGCCCTCTCCACATCGTAGAATCTCCACCTTGCCTTCAGTTCTGCAGTCCTTTTTGCCGTCGTAATAACAGAGTTTCCGCGTGACCGGCTCGAAGTTCTTGGTTGGATGCGCTCCCACGATATAGCCAGGCCAGCCTGTGCCACATACCTGAATTTGAAAATTGAGAGATATAGAGATGGACATGAAAGTACAGGTTACAGGCATCCAAATCAGTACAGTACCTCGTGTTTTCCAGGTCGCTGACCGATAATCTGAGTGCCGCCCACACCAGCCAATCGGAACCAGTAGGTGCCTTTTCCGTGACCTTGCGCATGGTCGCATCGACGTGAGCTCGCGGGGTTCTCCTTGCTCACTAGCGGAGTGTTGTACTCGGTGGTGAACTTGAAATCCGTCTCGATTTCCACCACTCCTTCGCCTGACTTGCACAGTTGCTCGTCTGAAATGAAGTTTTTCCACAAAAAAAACAGGAATTTACATCCATTTAGTTTGAGTAGACAGATTTTTTAGCTGTCTCATCTGAAAGAGCCGTGGACGATCGATTGGCAGATCGCCGGCCGAAAATTAACCACTAAATTGGGTACTGTAAAAAGTCTAAAGTGAGCAAGTTCAGCGTACTGCAATTTTTACTCTTTTTCAGTTTGTATTGTTTATACAGTATAGATAAAAAATGTCCCATCGCTTTTTCGGCCTTCTCTCAAACGTTTCGTTCTCAGTCACTTCTTTACCGATTTGGCTCAAATTTTCAGCAAAAATTAACAACATGGTTGAATATTCTACAAGTTTAGTGCCAAAATTCCGACTCATTCTGGTTTTATGACCCGAAAACTAGGAATGAGGGTGGTCCACGCAAATTTATTTTTTTTCGGTAATACAGGCCTGAAACTTACAGGAATGGTTGATGTTGCTATTGGGCATAACTTACTGAGCGGGCAGCCCTGCAGCTCAAATGGCACTAAAATTGGGGAATTTCAAAAACATGACTAAATATTACTTTTCTTCGTAAAACCGGCAAAATGACGATTCTAAAGATTTTCGACTTTCAAAAAACACTGCAGGGATGGTTTCTATGGTGTGGAACAGAGTTTAAATATCAGGTTCATTTCTTTGTCGAACTTCCTGCTACAATCTGTTTAACAACAGATTCAGTGCTTTGATTCTAGAAGGTGCGGATTTCTTAACTATGGGATTTTCACTCATGTTTTTGAAATTCCCCAATTTTAGTGCCCTTTGAGCTACAGGGCTGCCTGCTTAGTATGTTATGACCAATAGCAACGCCAATCATTCCTGCACGTTTCAGGCCTGTACTACGTACTTGTATTACAGAAAAAAAATAAATTTGCGTCGACCACCCTCGTTCCTAGTTTTTTGGGTCATAAAACCAGTACGAGTTGGAATTTTGGCACTAAACTGGCGGAATATTTAACCAACCATGTTGTTAATTTTTGCTGAAATTTTGAGCCAAATCGGTAAAGAAGTGACTGAGAACGAAACGTTTGAGTGAAGGCCGAAAAAGCGATGGGACATTTTTTTATCTATACTATATTACAACTTCTGCCGCAATGGGATTTTGGAGAAAGCTCAGAGTCACTCCAGTAACCATTATTCAAGAGTTCAAAGTGTCTTATGTCAGTTGAGAGAGTTCCTGTACTGTAAGTGTGCTTGGCACATATTCTCCGCTTCCTACCATCCAACTCTTGAATAATGGTTGCTGAGCTTTCTCCAAACTTATAGCATATACTTACACTCCGAATTTGAGGCAAAAGTCATCAAAAAGCATTAAAAAGTGATAAAGAGAAGGAAATTACAGTATGCTGAGCTGGCCGGCACAGTTGGTGTAGTGGTTTAGGCCGCAAAGCCACTGTGCGATACGTCGTGCGTTCATCCTCTCGGCGCGGCAAGTTTCTCGCCGCAAAGACCTGGTCGTCGGCACAAAGCCCCACCCAGGCCACCGAAAGCTGGTGACAGCGAGTAGGTAAATGGGAACCGACTGGAGCTGCCTAAGCACATAAAAGCTACAATAGCAACCACACGTGTATGGTACCCTAACCTTCGCATTGGTACCGGTACCGGTACTAGTACCACTCTGTTCAAATTTCGTACCATATAATGGTACCACCACAGGCCGCAAACGTGGGGGCAGCATATAAGATGACGGTACCATACATGGGCCGGAAAAATGGGTTGGGATATTCGATTCGATTCGATGTGACGGGGGGGGGTCGGCCACACGACCCTACGATCAGACCCGAGGGTCCATTTCGATGCCCCATATAAATGAAATCGAACAAGTCGAACTTACCACCTACCCGAGGCTTTAATCAGCCTGAGGAGGTCCCTAACAGATAATTCACTCAGCTCCTGGGTGGTCAAATACCTTCACCCCAGGATTCTATACCTACGCCCAACCAATGCATCACGCACTTTCTTAACAGAGATGCCAAGGGCCGGTTCCGGCCCTATAAGTGGCAACTCTGAAGCCGCCCGAGCTAGTCGGTCAGCTTCCTCATTTCCCTCCACATTCGAGTGTCCAGGTACCCACACCAGCTGTAGCTTCTTCCGAAGCGCCAGTCGTTGTAGTTCCCTGACACACTCTGCAACCAACTTAGAGCTGATGCGTGGAGACACTAAAGCTTTTAAAGCTGCTTGACTATCTGAACAAATACAGATCTTCTGCTCAAGACAATTAACTAATCCGGGATCCCTGGCGCAGTTCAAAATGGCATAGACCTCCGCCTGGAAAACCGTTGCGTATTTTCCCAGGGGAAAGGAATCCTCTACCCCTAGTCTCTGTATAAATACTCCTGCTCCCGAATTCTCCAAACCTGTTAACCTGGAACCATCCGTATAACAGTAGAGAGTATCGGTTGCATTAGGAACATTACCTTGCCAGACCTCCCTACTCGGGAAGTCGACCTGGTATTTCTTATCAAACACATAATTGGGTAGTTGTTGGTCACTTGGGAATTGGTACAATGGCGATAAATCGCACAATTGTGCCCAAACACTACAGTGACCACGACCTACCCTGTGCCACTGATTAGTACTTTTAAGAGTCAGTCTCTGATTCGATCGAGTCTCCGCCCTTATCCCTATGTCAAGTTGAAAATCGAATTTTTGCGTAGAGACCTGTGCGTTGGCGTATTAAGAGGCATTCAAGAGTTATGTCAAAACTTCAAAGGGTTTATGGATTTGACGCTCCATTCCCGAGATACAAGCCGCCAAAAATCGGCCCGCTTAACTATGGGACCAAAATTCTCAACTCGAATTTCTTTTGTACCAATAAGAGTTGGGACTAAAAAATTGGGGATTTTAGGTAACTTTTTGAGTAGTTTAAGAATTTTTGGTCCAAAATTATTTTTGAGTAAAAATTTTTTTTGCGACCACCTTTGGCCGGCCCTAGCTCGTCTGGAACCCCCCCTACACAGATTTTTTTTATTTCAGGATTTTGTAGCGCTATCAATTTGCCAGACTATGGTGTAAAGCATTTTGGGCTGCGACCCGACATTCGTGAGATATTCGCATCCGAATGGCCAAAACCATGCAGAATTTGCTAGTTTTGCAGTACACAAAGCTACGATGCCGGATTACTTTTATTATAATAAGAGTTGGGACTAAAAAATTGGCGATTTTGGGTAACTTTTTGAGTAGTTTTAGAATTTTTCGTCCAAAATTATTTTTGAGAAAAAAAAATTTTTGCGACCACCTTTGGCCGGCCCTAGCTCGTCTGGAACCCCCCCCTACACAGTTTTTTTTATTTCAGAATTTTGTAGCGCTATCAATTTGCCTACTCTAAAACTACTCAAAAAGTTACCTAAAATCGCCAATTTTTTAGTCCCAACTCTTATTATAATAAAAGTAATCCGGCATCGTAGCTTTGTGTACTGCAAAACTAGCAAGTTCTGCATGGTTTTGGCCATTCGGATGCGAATATCTCACGAATGTCGGGTCGCAGCCCAAAATGCTTTACACCATAGTCTGGCAAGTTGATAGCGCTACAAAATCTTGAAATAAAAAAAACTGTGTAGGGGGTTCCAGACGAGCTAGGGCCGGCGAAAGGTGGTCGCAAAAAAAATTTTTACTCAAAAATAATTTTGGACCAAAAATTCTTAAACTACTCAAAAAGTTACCTAAAATCCCCAATTTTATAGTCCCAACTCTTATTATAATGAAAGTAATCCGGCATCATAGCTTTGTGTACTGCAAAACTAGCAAATTCTGCATGGTTTTGGCCATTCGGATGCGAATATCTCACGAATGTCGGGTCGCAGCCCAAAATGCTTTACACCATAGTCTGACAAATTGATAGCGCTACAAAATCTTGAAATAAAAAAAACTGTGTAGGGGGTTCCAGACGAGCTAGGGCCGGCGAAAGGTGGTCGCAAAAAAAATTTTTACTCAAAAATAATTTTGGACCAAAAATTCTTAAACTACTCAAAAAGTTACCTAAAATCCCCAATTTTATAGTCCCAACTCTTATTATAATGAAAGTAATCCGGCATCATAGCTTTGTGTACTGCAAAACTAGCAAATTCTGCATGGTTTTGGCCATTCGGATGCGAATATCTCACGAATGTCGGGTCGCAGCCCAAAATGCTTTACACCATAGTCGGGCAAATTGATAGCGCTACAAAATCCTGAAATAAAAAAAACTGTGTAGGGGGGGGTTCCAGACGAGCTAGGGCCGGCGAAAGGTGGTCGCAAAAAAAATTTTTACTCAAAAATAATTTTGGACCAAAAATTCTTAAACTACTCAAAAAGTTACCTAAAATCCCCAATTTTTTAGTCCCAACTCTTATTGGTACAAAAGAAATTCGAGTTGAGAATTTTGGTCCCATAGTTAAGCGGGCCGATTTTTGGCGGCTTGTATCTCGGGAATGGAGCGTCAAATCCATAAACCCTTTGCAGGTTTAACATAACTCATGAATGCCTATTAGTACACCAACGCACAGGTCTCTACGCAAAAGTTCGATTTTCAACTTGACATACCAAGACTCGATCGAATCAGAGACTGACTCTTAAGTCTGTAGCAGGTCGCCATCGCTTCCACTTGAATCCAGGTGTGTAGCGCTGGAAGACACAACAGAACTTCCATTGCTGCTGTAGGTGTTGTTTTTAGAGCCCCTGTTATGCATAAACATGCCAGTCGTTGTATACGGCCTAGCTGTGTTTTGACGCATTCCAGGTTCGTCCGTTTCCACCACACTACAGCAGCAAACGCTATCATAGGTCTAATGACTGCCAGATACAGCCACCTGACCATCTTAGGTGACAGTCCCAAGTTGTTCCCAATAGCTCTTTTGGCCTGGCAGAAAGCTGCCTTAGCTTTAGAGCATTTGGTCTCAAGATGGGCTGCCCAATCTAAACGGGAGTCCAAAACGACCCCAAATATTTAACTCTTTTGACTAACTGAAGCCGTTTCCCATAGATCTTAGGGAGTTCAAGCCCAGTTAGCCGCCGTCTCCTTGTGAATAGGATCAGCTCTAACTTGTCCGGCTGTACTGCCAGACCTTCTTCTTCGCACCATCCTTGGACAACTGTAAGCGTCCTCTGCATGAGGTCACACAGTGTCTAGGAATTGTCCTTCTATGAGAACTACCCCATCATCCGCATAGCCTAGGGCGTTGAACGACGAATCGTTTAAACGCACCAATAGGCTATCTACAAGGAGTATCCAAAGTAGGGGAGATAAAACCCCTCCTTGAGGACGTATTGATGGATCTACTACATTGCCCCATATGAGCGGTCACAGTACGGAGTTTAAGCATGGCCTGTATCCATTGGATAATGATACTCTCCACGACTCTCCTTTGGGGTGAGGCGTTTGGGGGTGGGCCTGCTGGTTTAGGGGATCATAGCGATTTTCGTTCGTGGAAACAGGAACAAAAGTCGGCTTCCAGGTAGGTACTGTAGGTGGGTCGTTTGAGGGGGTAGAGCCCACGTTTGGGGTGGGCAAACCCCACGGCCCATGTATGGACTGTACCATATATGGTGTCACTACCCTAGGAACTCGGGTTTGAACACCCAACTAGGCTCACCATTAACTCACCTCAATCAAAAAGAACACCCAACATCCCTCAACTCTATCTCTCAGACGGATTCGCACGCTTTCAGACCTCCATCCACCCTCAGCCAAAATGCTAGGCGCATGTTTGTAACAATAATGTGGTCACAAACTCACGATTCAATTTGGTCGGCGGCTTAGGAGGAGGGTCTTTGGCGCAGTAGAGGGACTGGAGCTTGGTCAGATCCATCTTAGTCGGTCCGTCCCTGTTGCCCATGCGTAAGTTGTTGGTCTTCTTCACCTCTTTCTTCGCCTGCATCACTACCTTGCCCAACATCACTGGACCGTAGTGCATCACTGAGGCGTAGTCGTACTTGCCCACCAGAGTCTGTTCCAGACCTCGGTCTCGGGCCGTCAGAAACTGAAACACCTTCGAAATCACCAAATTTTTCATATGCTCGAATCGGCAGGATTGCATCAAGCGAGTCGGACCTCATGCAGCAGACACAACACACGAAGTTCCCAGGATTTTGACAATTTACTCGATACATGTAACAGGGGGTCCGGGAGGTGTGCCCACACCCCCACATACGCCAGACCTTCCACCCTCCCAGTCGGCAGCAGACCCCCAACCCCTCCTCAATCGGCACCTGACCTGTTAAATGTATGAACTACTGTATGTTACAAATTTCACCCAATTTCGGCAAGGCTTGCTTAAGTGACAACCAAAAGAAACATTTCAATTTCCAGATACCATGTACATCATACATGTACATGTAACAGGTTATCCGCCGAAGGGAGAGGGGGTTAGAGGGGCGTGAGTCCGCCGTAGGGTTTGAGCCCAAATTCTATTGGAAGGGGTTTGGGTACCAAAAACCCTCAGAAAGGCAAAAATCGCATTTTTCGGCTAAGGGGCGTCCATAAACGACGTCTTTCCAAAATCCCGATTTTCCGTACCCTCCTCCCCAAAATCGCCTTGCGTCATTTCTTGGGAACCTCTTCCCCCTATGCCGACGTCGTTTTCGGTCCCCCCCAACCCAATAAAAGGGCAGTACATAACGTACTGTCACGTTTGCTTGTTACCATACTGCGCAATCAATAGAATAAATCCCTACAACCACTCTGCAAAGCTTTTCTGTATGTAGAAACGCTTGAAAGAATGTGCACAAATCGAAAATAATGCCATCGAAGTACCCTAAAATTCCGAAAAAAGCGACGTCCATTTTGCTACCCCCTCCCCCTCCTGGTGCGTCGTCTATCGTCGCATTTCAGCCGACCCCGCTCCTCCCCTTTGAAACGACGTCGTTTATGGACGGCCCTTAAAATCGTCAAAAACGCTAAATTGGGGTGAAATACAGCTAAAAAGTGCTGTTTTACACGCGATGTTGGTTATTTGTAACTGAAATAGCAAAAAAAATCGAAAAATTTGCCTAAAAGTTGCTTGCCAGAACAAACGGAGTGGGGTCCCCATCCGGGGGTCTGGCCTAAGTCGCGTGGCGCAGACCCCAGACCATACATAGGCCGGGGGGTCTGGAGGGTTTGCCCACTCCCAACTTCGGCTCGACCCCCACCCACCCACCTGAAGCCGACTTTTGTTCCTGACCCCACCCGCTAAAATCGTCACGACACCTCAAACCGGCAGGCCCACCCCAAACTTTTCGGATTTTGACTACCCCAACCCCAACCCATTTTTCCGGCCTATGTATGCCCCTGACCCCTTGTTACATGTATGATGTACGTACCTGACGCTTCCACTTCTCTGGAATGTCGTCCCATCGGACGGTGAGGTATTCATCGCGGTCCTGTCTGGCTTGTTCGTGGAAGAATCCCAGCAGATGCATCAGTTCGTGCACGATTACGCCATGTCTCCAGCAATGATTGTTGTTCTTCTGCAGGTTGACTGTGTTCTGGCCTCCGTTGTTGCCCAAATGTCTGGCAAAGCAACCCAATCTGAAATAAAGTCCGTATTATAAATTCCTGCCCGGCTAATGTATTATGTAAATGACAGAAATGGGCCGAAACTAAAACAGACAGGTTTCTAGACAACAGAAATAAAACAGTCTAACTTGGATTTCTGCAACACGGCGAAGTCTTTGTCAGCAGCTTTGCGTTTGCGGAACCGAATGCAAGTGTTCTTGTGGAAGAAAATCAGTGCACACTTGATTTTGTTTATTTCTTCTTTGGTGAACTTGTCTTTAAGCACCAGCGGTATCTGACCGTCCTTCCAAAGCTTCAACCTAAAATCTGACGCAGAATGAGCTCTTTAATTGATCTTGATTAATTGATTGATTACCCCAGTTCGCACTCTAATAATTGACAGCTTCCAACTAATGATATAACGGATTTTTCAAAGCGCCACAAACAGACAGAAACTCAGAAGCTATAATCTACCAAAGAGAGGTGTGAAAACATACCGAGAAACAGCGCTCAGAAAACCCTCATCTTCCGCTTCGTTCAGTGACTGAATGTCGGACAGCGTCTCGGGGTTGAATTCGGTGGGCGGAGCATCCGATTCGGCCATATCGAGATCCCGCTGTTCCAAGTCCTTTTCCGTCAAAACATTAGCACATTTGGCAAACGGGTTTTCCAGCTCTGGTTCGTCTACGTAGGTGTTCAGGAAATCCAATTCTGGGTCTAGGTCAAGTTCGCTTGCATCACTGTTGACCTCGTCAGTGTTCAGCACAAACTCTAACTGTTGTTCTATTGTACGCGTGTCTTCCGTTTCAACTGACAAAGACACTGTAAGACAAAGAAAGAGTACAGCAATTTGAGGGCCGCGCATAGCTGCAAGCCCGTTAAGCGACAGAGTAAAGAGAAAATGATTTTTTACGAAAAAAGGTCGAAAGGTCAGAGGTCGTGTTCAACACAAACTGTGATGCTGAATAGCTACCGTAACTGAGTGAGTTGTTACTGTTTAATGAACGTGATGTGAAAGCGCTGTCTGCTATGAGATTAGAGAGCAGTTAGATCTACAGTAAATTTCATTCGAAACTACTGTATAAAAATAGAAGTGTGAAGATTTATTTAAGACGCGCCACATGTTGAGTAAACGCGTTAGTACATACAGTGCAAATCGCTCTTCTAAAAGTCGTTTTGTTGTTAAAATAGCCTGAAAAATAAAACACTAATGATATTGGCTCTTGGGTGACTTGTATTTGGCTCAGCGTAATAAAGTACTGCGGATGTACTTACTGTATGTACAACTTGCACTCAGTCTGAGGCATTATTAGTCAGCAATGCCAATAGTTAATGAGTTGTAACGTGAGTATGCCATACTGTTATTTTACTATAGTATAGTAAAACAAAAATTAGTAATACTAGTGCTATTTTACTAGTAGTAAAATAATAGTAAAAAGTAAAATTAAGAACCAATAGTAAAGTAAAAATTAAATTAAATTAACAAAGACCGTCAATAGTAAAATGAAAATTTTACTACTATTTTACTAGTTTTTGGTTAATTCCATCCAAATTCTTGATCAATTTTGCAATAAAAGATGTGTGGGCGCACTTTTGTCAGTCGAATTTCACACATTTTCGGCTCTAAAGTTCTTGATAACCTCGTATCATGAACAAATTTAGCAACTAATTAGCAGTAACATTAATTATTCATAAGATCTTGGCAACATTAATGCAAAATTGCCCCTAATGACTAGTAAAATCGTAGTGAAATAGTAGTAAAATTAGTAAAACTATTAGTAAAATAAAAATTAGTAAAATTAGAGCTGCTTGGTAGTAAAACAAAAATTAAAATTAAATTGAAGAGCTGGATTTGTAGTAAATTTAGTAAATAGTAAAATAAAAATCCACTAGTAAAATAACAGTAGTATGCCAAATACTGGCTCATTTACCTATTACAAGCCTGCCTGTTGCCTTTTAGCCCCTCTGTGCTGTAGGAATTATGAAAGCTACTACTCCATTTTTCCTAGTCATCTGGGCGACATTGCACATTTTGATCGGGCAACCTAACACGTCGGCCTATGTAATTCCAATAAGTTTGGTAATACATACTATTCAGGCTTTTCTTAATTGTACATACTGTACATGTAACAGTTCACCTGCCGAAGGAGGGAGAGGGATAGAGGGGTCTGAGCGCTAATTCTGGGGAGGGGCAAGAACTAAAAAATCGCAATTTTGGGCTAAAAATCGTAAAAACTCGCTAATTCTCCCTCAAACATAGCTAAAACGTGCTCTTTTACAGACGATTTTAGCAATTTTAGTGTTTAAACTCGAATGGATTGCAATAATTTGGGGTTCCGATCGCAGGGACCTATGCCGGGTGGAGGCAGACCCACTAGACCACCCTGTAGCATGTATGGTACGTACATTGTAGGCAGCACAGTTTGGTTAGGGAACCAACAGTAACTAACCCGATCCATTTATTGAGCAAAACTGATGTGTTAAATACGTTGTAGCGATCCCCCTACAGCCACCCGCTTGCTGTGTGGCGCGGCAAAGGCTTTTACTTGGGAAAGATTAGACGAAACCGACGCATGAAAAGGCAGTGGTTGGCTGAAATGATACAACACACGTTGAGAGAGGGCGCCAAGAAACGCTACACGCTCAGTCGGTTCAGTGATTATCTGCAACAACTGAGATGGCTGGAGTATGTTGGGTAGATGTACTTTCTTCTCCTTTGATATTTTAACTAAGAGTAAAGGACATTTTGAACCATCCAACTAAACTTAATCAGTGCCTTCACATCACAATTGATCGCCTACACATAAAAGATACGTACAAGGATGTATGTCGAGTACAGTTAGACATTTAACGCCGTTTCTGGTACTGGCACCATACCATATATGGTACAAGCCACGTTCGGGGCCTGCGGCGGTACCATATATCTTACCCCTACCCACTCCATATGGTACGAAATCTGAAGGGTACCAGTAATGCCAAGGTATGAGCACCATATACCACCGTTTTGGCTGAACGTTTGGGTACCGTAATATTTTTATATGGTGCCAGTACCATAAACGACGTTAAGTGCCTGCCTGACTAAAATACAAAACATGCAGCAGTATAGTAGCATGCAGCAGGGATTTACCCCCAATCAGCAATAACCAACCCTTGCATTTGGAGGCCTGTAGTCTGTACTGTACACGACTTTTTGCCTACAGTATTACTCCGAATATTCTGGGAACCAACATTTTCAGGTGAACGTTTTTACAGTTTCAAGCACAAAATCACTTAAATTGCATGTGAAACAGTTATATTTCAACCGAATATGGACTTCTGAACTTGCTCTTTCGAACACTTCTGACCGACCCTCTCTCTCCTCGGCCTGGGGCCTGTTTCACCAATTTACAAACGGTTACAAACAGTTTCACATACAAATTCACAACAAGTCACAGACATGCACGGGCGGGATTCTTCAGGGCCCGACCGGGTCTTGGCCAATCCGGCCCGCCCATACAGGTCTCTAAGTTGCGCGTGTATCTGTATTTGAGACGATTTCTAACCGTTTGTAAATTGGTGAAACAGGCCCCTGGCTGATACGTAGATACCTTATTCTCTTTTCGATGGACGACTTGATATTTTACAGTATAGTAGAGGCAGAATTCTTTGTTTACTTGCTTGCACGTAACTTTTCTGTGCACACGAATTAGAAAGAAATTACTTTAGGCTTTCACATTCATTTTAAGATCGTTGTAAGGTACATGCTTACGTACGTAGAATCAAAGAATTTTGCAATTCTGTGAGTCGCAAGCGCCAGCTTAAAGGTGGGTTTATACTTCGTCCGCGCGGACAAAACGGACACAAGCGGACAGGTTGTCCGCGCAGCAGTTTATACTTTGGCGGAGCGGACACGAGTGTCCGCCAGACAGTTTATACTTTGTCCGCGCGGACATGCCCGCGCGGACACAAAATCGGTGTCAGCGCGTGTCCGCTTCTGTCCGCCGAGAGAGTTGAAAAATTTCAACTGACACTTTGTCCGCGTCGCTATTAGTGCTGTTTGAACTTGTTATATTGTGAGTCTGAGTTCACAATTTTATCACGTTTGATGCTGAGGTTGCCGAGCTGTTAGGATTAGGTGAAATTAAGAGAAAAACAACAAAAAAGAGACGGTGTAAGAACATTGTACGTACTGTATGTTTGGCCTATCGATCAAACTGAAATCATGGCAAGTTTCTGCAGCGGCTGCACCAATTTAAAATTGTGAAAGCTTCTAACCCATTCTCTGACTGTTGCAGACACCTTTGACAGCATGAGCCTAATCGACAACGTGATTATTGACAGTTTCGTAGTAGTATATACTGTATGTGATAGATGGGCCGGAAAAAAGGCACTGCGTTTTCTGGAAGGTGGTAGAATGGATATCAAGTCACTTCTGAAAATGATTGCAATTTGGCGGGACGGCCGTAGGGCTATGGGCTGGCTCGCAAGCGTCCATATTGTACATTGGCCGGAACAAATTCAGGGCTTTTTGGCGAGGGGTTAGAGGGTTAAATTCGCTTTCCCAAAATTTCGGAGCGGGTATGGGCCGTTGGTGTATGGCCATTCGCGTATGGGCAGTTGAGGGGGGTCTGAGTGGTTTGGTGGTAGAGCCTACCGACGAGGGGGCTATGGTCGGCGAGGGGGTTAACCTCCTAACCCCCGGCCAATGTATGGAAGTGTTGACTAAAACACATACATACATCAGGTCATTCACCGAAGCAAGAGTGGGTTGGGGGTCTGAAGCCCAAATTCTAGGGCGGTTGGGCCAGAAAAACGCTCAAAAATCGCAATTTTTCGGCTATAAAAATTCTCAAAAATCTAATCTCTAATTTGGGCTCAATTACAGCTAAAAACTGCTGTTTTACAGCGGATTTTAGCAATTTTTGTGTCTGAAACTCTAAAAAAAATTAAGAACCTTAGAAATCCAAATCTAAAAAAAATTGGAAGCGGGTCGGATAAATGGTTTCAGGGGGAGGGTCCCGGATCAGGGGGTCTGGGACCTAAATTGGGTGGGGTGCAGACCCTGGGACCCCTTGTTACATGCATGCTAAAAAGAGTCACCAAAATGACAATTGCTACTAACCAAAAATGTCGAGAAAGTTCTGCAAATTTGGTTTCCGAAAATACAGTGTGTCACCAAAGTTTGGGGGGTCCGAGTGGCCGTAGGGGGTATGCGCTGACTGGCAAGAGTTAAGAGCGATCGAAGATTGAGGGGTGGTGCGTATAGGCATCGGCTCGGCAGGTTTATACCCCTTCAGGCCGACTCTACGATCTCTAGCAATTTTTAGCAGATTTTTGTGCAGGAAATAATTATAAAATATAGGTATTTATATATTATGCGTAGAAAGACTTTCTTATACTGTTGTTGGCTTCTACGTACTTACGCATGTGATAAATTATGCATAGTTCTTCATCTGCATGTATAAAATCGTGTCTCTTACTGCATTTTCATCAGACAGGCACCCTCGCCTCCAGTCAACGCCTGCATTTATGGCTTTTGTACCTTCAAAATTTTACACCATTTAGTTCAGTTAGCGCTTAATCGTAAGTCTTTCGAATTTGGAGTAAACTTGATAAATTTATGTCTAACAAAGCAGTGTAGACATCAGGTTTGAACAAAACGCATGTTCAATTAAATTCAATTATTTTTTTCTTTTTTTACTATTTTCAAAAAACATTTTGTCCGCCGCTGACACTACGCGGACACAAGCGGACACCTGTCCGCGCGGACATGTGTCCGCGCGCGGACATGGCGGAGGGTGTCCGCGCGCTGACGTGTCCGCGCGCTGACAACATCTGTGTCCGCGCGCGGACAGCGGACAAAGTATAAACCCACCTTAACTGGGAAATTCGGTTTCTTCGAGCCGTTCGCACCGGCAGGTAACGCTGTGGGCGCTGAATTTTGTGCAATTGACAGAACGTTTTCAGCCTGTGATATTTCTTCAATATGCTTTGTGCTTTCACTCACATCTCTTTTGGTCAACTCCGAATCGTCATGCCGAAATACTATCCCAAGAATCGGCCGACTCAGTTGTGGAAATCAATTAAATTGACGATTTCCCTTAAGATTGCAACGATTTCTACTCTTCAAGCTGTCAATGTGCTTTGTGCTTTCACTCACATCTCTACTGGCCAATTCTGAATCGCCATGCCGAAACATTATCCCGAGAATCGGCCGATTCAGTTGTGGAAATCAATTAAACTGTGGATTTTCCGTCAGACTGCAACGAGTTCAACTCTTCAAGCTGTGATGCTTCTTCAATGTGCTTTGTGCTTTTACTCACATATCTTCTGGCCAACTCAGAATCGCCCTGCTGAAATACTTTCCCGAGAATCGGCCGATTCAGTTTGGAAATCATTTTAACTCTCGATTTTCCTTCAGATTGCAACGATGAATGATGAAGATTTGCCCAAAAAATTGCTCGCCAGAAAAATCGGAGGGGGGTCGGAAAAATCGTCTCGGGGGAGGGGGGTGGGTGCGGCCTAAGTCGGGTGGGAGGCAAACCCCAGACCCCCTGTTACATGTATTGTGCAGACCCCCGGTCTTGGTCATGGGTAGTTTACGCTATCCGTGTGTCACGGCGGTTCCAGCATCTGTGAGACAGGTTGTTTGTGGGTTCGAAACCGCTTGAAGCGACTGGAAGTAGCCGACGCAAAGCCAACCCGGGCCGCCGAAAGCCAGTGACGGCTAGTAGGTAAATGGGAACTGACTGGAGCTGCCGTTGCACCGAATAGCAGCAAGGGGCAGGGTTGTTTGTAGGCAGGGTTACCCAATTGAAAGGCTCTGAAAAGAGCGCGAGCTGTCCTGAGCTGTTCCAAAGGACAGTGGAAATAAAAACCAAAACGAGACAAACAAACAAGACCGAATCGGCCGACTCTCACCCTGATGGTGCTCGGTTTAGCGAATCGGAGCTGACCAGTACATGTGACTGGACAGGATGTTCAGGTGTATCGAAGAAGCACCACCGCTGAAATCGTTGAAATCTGAAGGAAAATCGAGAGTTAAAATGATTTCCAAACTGAATCGGCCGATGCTCGGGATAGTATTTCGGCATGGCGATTCGGAGTTGGCCAGGAGATATGTGAGTAAAACAAAAGCACAAAGCACATTGAAGAAGCATCACAGCTTGAAGAGTTGAAATCGTTACAATCTGAGGGAAAATCCACAGTTTAATTTATTTCCAAAGTGAATCGGCCGATTCTCCGGATAATATTTCGGCATGGCGGTTCGGAATTGGCCAGTAGAGATGTGAGTGAAAGCACAAAGCATATTGAAGAAGCATCACAGCCTGAAAACGTTCTGTCAATTTCACAAAATTCAGCGCCCACAGCGTACCTGCCGGTGCAGAACGGCTCGAGCTGGAAGAAACCGAATTGCCGCTTAACTGTAAACAAGAAAGTTTCAGAAAGCACATAATAATACAGTACAACAGGCACGATAAACGACCGTTTACCCCACCGGTCAAAGGGCTAAGGGAATGGGCGGGGCGCCAGCTGTAGTTACGTCTATGCCCCCTCCATTTCACCCATGTATGACTTACTTCGGAGCTACAGCCTTTAGTAAGGTTTGTTCTGATTCTTAGATTTTTGTCAGGAAACAAACATAGGACGCCTGGGGGGGTAATGTCCTACAATAAAAAATTTAGCAAAAAGAAATCGAAAAATTTATTTTTTCATCTTTTGCGCTTTCTCCCGGTGGTAGGGTTGTGTGTAATGTTGGGCGGCAGAAGGAGGATGTTCTTCTACCGTCAGCCGTGGGACGAGAACGCAGACAAATACGTCACCTGCTGGTGTCACGTGCTCGATTGCACCCGATTCGTGGCCATCTACGATCTCTTCTTCGATATCGTTTTCTGTCTCTGGGCTATCTCCGACTCTAATGCCACCGACTGGCACTGTAAGTCTCCTTAGCACCTACATGCACAAAAGCTGCCTAGCATTGTCGGGAGGCTGTCGTTAGTTTGACAGTGGGAGCTGCTATGTATAGGCCTATAATTCCTGTGTTATTATTGGTCGATACCAAAAGTGGGCGGAGTTTCGTGCAAATATTCCACATGACTAGTGATGCAACCGGGAGCGGAATACCGGGATTCGGGAAAACCGTGATTACCGGGAAATGAGAATACCGGGAAAATGCCGGCATGCTGTTAGGTGCCAGTAACTAAGAGAGCCCCTTTGGCATGTTGACAAAACAGGGGTAAACCCCTCACCCCTGCCCATACACGTAACAGGTCATCCGCCGAAGGGCGGATGGGTATTTGGGGTCTGGACCCGGCCGGGGGGTCTGAACCCAAACTTTGGGAGGGGGTTGGGCACTAAAAACGATCAAAAATCGAAAAAACACGCAGAGTTTCGGCTAAAAACCGCTAATTTGAACTGAAATACAGCTAAAAGCGTTGTTTTGCTTGCAGGCTATTTTGAGAATTTTGTGTCTGAAATTGTAAACAATCGCAAAAATTTGCTGAAAAAATTAATTGCCAGCAAAATCGAAAGGGGGGTCGGAAAAATCGTTTGGGGGTCTCCATCCGGGCAGACCCCCTGTTACATTACGTGTATGCCCCCACCGATGTATATGGTCTTTTGTTAATCATGTAATTTTACTGAAGGTGGTGTATGTACTGTAGGTATATATAGGTGGGAAACAGACGTATTTGGCAGCTTAAAATAGCGATTTTTAGCGTCCTTACTGACAAAAAAACGTGCTAAAAACTCATTTCCATACATGGGCCGGAAAAATGGGTTGGGGTAGTCAAAATCCGAAAATTTGGGGGTGGGCCTGCCGGTTTTCGTGGGTCGCGCCGATTTTGGTGGGTGGGGTCAGGAACAAAAGTCGGCTTCAGGTGGGTGGGTGGGGTCGTTTGGGGGGTCGAGCCCAAGTTGGGGGGTGGGGCAACCCCCGGACCCCCCGCGTCCCATGTATGCTCATTTCCAGGCGTTTTGGGGTAATATGGATTCGGATCCCCGGACCCCCACCGAATTCGGACCCCCAGCCTGGTACGGAAACAACGGTTTTTGGATTCGGAACCCCACACCGGGACCGTGGTTTAAATTTCACGC
This sequence comes from Sabatieria punctata, assembly GCA_030248155.1. Taxonomy (NCBI): domain Eukaryota; kingdom Metazoa; phylum Nematoda; class Chromadorea; order Araeolaimida; family Comesomatidae; genus Sabatieria; species Sabatieria punctata. Next base: position 26,350 of record JASANB010002105.1, on the reverse strand, counting down.
CGTTTTATTTGCAAATTTTGGGGCACATTCGTATTTCCCAGCAAACTGCACGTCATAGAAATAAATTAAGCATCAGATAAACGAAACTTGGTGGTGAGTAAAAAAGCTGCGTAACAGTTAACGCGGAAGGTCAACATTGAGCATTGCAGTAAACAGAGAAACTTGCAAAAAAATAGAGCACAACAAAGTATTTCTCAGATAAAAATAATTAAAATGTAATGAGAAATACCATACGGCAGGTAGGAGAGCAAAAAACTGACTTCTTCACTCTGTCGCTGAGCTCCACTGAAAGTACATCAAATCTGAATAAGAATTGTGCTAGAAATCTTTGCTAGCGAGGGAGCTACTACTGTATATATGAATCTAAAACTCATCATAGTCAGGGTCGTGCCAATCTGGTGATCCAAAATCCCCTGACATTCCCCCGATTTTGCCTGCCCAACCAGATGCGAGGAAATTGAAAATTGCGTTTGAAAGGCACTCTGAGCATACAACTAACAGTTTTAGTAGTTTGAAGTCAGTGGCGTATCCAGGATTTCGGAAAGGGGGGTGTAAAATTTTGAAAGTGCCTGGTTGGGCCGCTGCCCAACCAGGGTAAGAAAATTTAGCAAAATTTGCCTTAAAAACGCGTTTAAAACACATTCCAGGCTTAAAATTAACAGAAATTAAAAGTTTTCGTAGCTTAAAGTGGCCTGGTTGGGCTTCTGCCCGACCAGACCGAGAAATTTTTGAAAATTTAGCCTTCAAAAACGCATTTAAAAGGCATTCTGAGCACAAAATAGACAGTTTTGGTGCATAATTCATTAGTTTCGCTTATTTTTGACAGACTTTCTCTTCCTACCTCCACCGCAAAGGGGGGTGTACACACCCTACACCCCCCTGGATACGCCACTGTTTGAAGTGGTTTGGTTGGGCCGTTCAACCGGAGCGAGAAAATTTTTGAAAAATTACCCTTCTAAAACGCACTGATATCGACTGAATTACATGCACTTTCATTGCTGCTTCTACAACCTACTGAATGCATGTTTTTATGTAGTGACGCCAGCAATTTCCGCTGATAAGTCCCAAAATCCCCTGACCGGCACGAACCCTGATAGTATCGGGGAATTGAAATGCCGTTGTTGAACACATTAACCGAGACTACATTGTATCTATCTCTTTCGCTCGAAAGGAGCATAACATTGGTTCCACAGTACAGTAGTATATTCGTACGCGCTATTGTTGCTAAGTAAATTGTAATAAAATTTTTAATTGTACTTTTTAAAAATTTACTAATCCAGGTAAATTATTTGGTAAGTAAATTATAATTTCAATTATATTAAAAATGAATTTTTGCCTTGAGTAAATTATAAGTATAATTTCAATTAATTTTTTTAGAAATTTACTAGTACAAGTGAATTATAATTAAATTATATTTCAAATAAATTTACTTAGCAACAGTAGCACGCGCGCATGTAGGCCCAATAATAACGAAGTATTTAAAAAGATTTATCGTACTTACGCTACACAAGGAAAAATGTAATACACACCATATGGCAATATCGAATCAAGTATAAAGTGCCCGAACAGAGTTGCGTCAGCACTCCAATCTACCAGATAGAATTTGCGACCAGACGCACTAGCACAGATCATACACTAAAATACAAGAAGTAAAGTGAAAATTGGTACTGGAAGAACAGCAGAGATCATACACCAAAATAGAAGAAATAAAGTGAAAATTGGTACCGGAAGAAAGTTGAATTCCAGCTTGAAATTGAGGCCAAAAGTTAGGGTGGTCGGCGGATGGGGGAATGGTCCGCGTACCGAAACCGATGTGTCCAAAAATGTGCCCCAAAATTTTGCAAATAAACTTTCGTGAAATTTAAACTACGGCCGAGGTGGGGTTCCGAATCTTAAGAACCATTTTTCCGTACCAGGCTGGGGGTCCGAATTCGGTGGGGGTCCGGGGGTCCGAATCCATATTACCCGTTTTGGAGCTTTTCAAAATTTTGGTCTCCCCTCGACCTCCCACCTGAGGGAAAACAACCTCCTACCCCCTCCCCAAGGTCAGCCCGGAGCTGTTACATGTATGGTTATACTATATAAATAAAGCACTTTCCACAGCGAAATTGATTGATGAACAGAACACAAAGGTTACAGCGAGACGGTATCCGATAGATAAGTGGGTACCTGTACATGTGAAGAAAGTTCCCCTTAGTTTGTGGTGGATGCACCGTGTATTGCATACTGTCAGGGTTCGTGCAGGACCTGGAAAATCAGGGAGTCATGGAAAGGTCAGTGAATTTAAAAAATTCAGGGAATCAGGGAAAAGTCATGGAATTTGGTGTCTGGTCAGGGAAAAATTTGATAACAGCAGAAACATCTCGCCTCCAAATGGTCCGGTCAGAACTTTACACAACACCCTTTTGAAGATCGGTCTTCTGACTTTAAATTCTACTACTTAACCGGAAATTTATCCACTCAATACCGTTTAAATGCTTTTACAAAGCCAATTTTTGAAAATCTTCCCAGATTGGTTGCAGTTTCCTGACCCTGGTTGGTCTGGGAATTTTGACTTTGGTCATGGAAAAGTCAGGGAATTTTGCTATACAAAAGCCGCATGAACCCTGACTGTAGTTTTGTTGCCACTCATTTACTGGCTTTGGCTGGTGTAGAGTTTTAATGGCATAAATGACTTGACTTGATTGTATTTAGTGGCGGCAGGAGTGGTGTCGCTGGTGTTGGACGTGTGTCTGGGCATAGGGCTGCACTGGTCGTTGAGTGAGCAGAGCGCCCGTTTCATGGTTCCGTACCTGGTCTGGAGGTGGATGTGGCTCTTTCTCTGCTCTGCTGCCATCACCGTTGATCTCTTCTACTTCATCAGGCACAGGTACTGTACTACCTACACGTACTATGAAGTCTCCGCTGAAACCTCTTACTAGACCCCTCCAGACATGGGCTAGAATTTCGGCTGAGGGGGGTAGAATTTTCAATTGCTAAGGGGGTAGGAACGCCTGAGGGGCGGCTGAGGGGGTGGTAAGCCAAAAAGTCCGATTTTTTGCTAAAGTCAAGCTTTTTTGTTTATTTTTCATTTAACAAATAAGTTAAAATAAGCTATTCTGAGCTCTCATTTACACCTAATCCTAATTGCGATTTTTTTACAATTTCAGACACAGTAAAACAGCTTTTAGCTGTATTTGAGCCCAAATTAGCAATTTTTTGCGAGTTTTAGCCGAAAAATTGCCGTTTTTTGCTATTTTTGAGCATTTTTAGCGCCCAAGCCCCTGCCTAGAATTTGAGCACAGCAGACCCCGGCCAGACCCCCCAACCCCCCTCTTCTCCCTTCGGCGGATGACGTGTTACATGTATGCATTGTGCTCATACATGTGCAGCGTGGGGGTCTGGGGGTTACCCACCCCCAACTTGGACTCGACCCCCCCCCCGCAAATGACCACTCCCACCAAAATCGCCGCGTCCCCCCAAACCGGCAGGCCCACCCCCAAATTTTAGGATTTTGACTACTCCAATCCTTTTTCCGGCTCATGTATGGATGGGATTCCCACCCCTCAGTCCCCTGTGTCCGTCAGGTCTCGGCCAAGTTTGGTGGAACAGGTCCAGAAAGCCGGGCCGGCCTACCCCTCCCTGAATACAATTTTCTCAGGCCAATGTGTAGTCTGTTGAGCTGGCTTGGCCAGATCTTTTGAGTTAAAAGGCCACCCAATTTTGTGCGTATAGTAAGTTGTGTAGAACATACATGTGCATGGGGGGTGCCCAGGGGGGGACAGGGGGGGACGAAAATAAAAGTCTACCAAATGTTGCTAGAGGCTGCTAGAAAGCCTCCAGATGCGTTTTTAAGCTACAGAAATCAATTTTGGCAACTACGCAACTACGCACCCTTCCTCCAGGCAACTACGCACCAAATCCGAAATTTTTTCAAATTTTCCTTTAAAATTTCGAATTTTTGACAATGTTTCTGTCAGAAAAGTGGTTTTTTGGCAATTTTTTGTCGAAAATTTCATTTTACACGCAAATTTTTGAATTTTATACGAAAATTTTGAATTTTTCGCCAAATTTTTGGGCAAAAATTTAAATTTCCCGCCAAATTTTGAATTTCCCACCAAAAATTAGGACCTATATCCAGGCAACTACGCACGGAGACCTGGCCGTCCCCCTCTGAGCCGCCGACCATGCACATGTATGGTGTAGAATGTTGATTGAGTAATAATAATTATCATACATGTAACAGGCATACATGTAACTGGGGGGTCTGCCCCCACTCGACTTAGGCCGGACCCCCCAGATGCCCCCCGAGACCATTTCGCCGACGCCCCCCTCCAATTTTTCTGACAAGTAAATTTTTGAGCAAATTTTTACGATTTTTTGCAATTTCAGACACAAAAATTGCCAAAATCGCCTGCAATGCAAAACTGTACTTTTTAGCTGTATTTCAGACCAAATTAGCGATTTTTTTCATTTTTGAGCCTTTTTGGTGCCCAACCCCCTCCCCCTTCGGCGGATGACCTGTTACATGTATGGTAACAGGTCATCCGCCGAAGGGGGATGGGGGTCTGGCGCCGGTCGGGGGTCTGAGCCCAAATTTTGGGAGGGGATGTTGTGCACTAAAAAATCGCAATTTTTCGGCTAAAAATCGTCAAAAATCGCAATTTTCGGCTAAAAATCGTCAAAAATCGCTAGTTCGGACTGAAATACAGCTAAAAAGTGCTGTTTTGCAGGCGATTTTGGCAATTTTCGTGTCTGAAATTGTAAAAAAATCGCAAAAATTTGCTCAAAAAATTACTTGCTAGAAAAATCGGAGGGGGTCGGAAAAATCGTGTCGCGGGGTCCCCCATCCGGGGGGTCTGGCGTAAGTCGGGTTGGGGGCAGACCCCCAGACCCCCTTTTACATGTATGATAATAATAATAATAATGATGGGTTTGTTCAGCGATCGTCACAAAGTCTCCTTCATCGTGCTGCACGGGGTTCTGCTGGTGCTGCAGTTCGTTTGGCGATTCTGGCTGCAGTTTACTTTACAGCGCTGTTACCTCTTCCTCAAAGATAAGCAGAAATTCTCGCTCGAACTGCCCGTTCTCTTCACCTAATTGATCTCTCTTGTCCTTGGTGATTGCTTCCCGGCCCGGTTATATTCTGCGCTCCTTATGTGTTTTCTGATTGACGGTCAAACCGAAATGAAAGATAGGAAGATAGTAAATGATTTGTGTAAGTCAACTTGCTCTTCAAAACACTTTATTATGCAAGTACTTAAACGTACCCGTACTATATAGTATAACAGCTACTGTAGAGTGCGAACTGTATTGTACTGAACTATTGTATTCCAAAAGTCATTGGGACCTTAAAATTTCTTAAAAGTTCGATAGCAGTTTGGCCCGACTGGATATGCTGATCCAGATCAAGTTGCAAATTTTGAATCTAGATAGTAGATAGAACATCTCTAAATTTATGAACCTCTTCTTAACTGTAAGTTAGAAGAATTTATAGTGTAATTTCTTATAGAGGACAGTTTCCTATAGCACATGGTTAATTAACTTTCTTTTTGTCTAAAATATAAAAATCAGTTTGTGCCGTTTCTATGATACAGAACGTACCTTTCACTGAAATACGATTTTTTGCCAGGAGAAAGCAAGTTGTGTATGGCTTTTCCTTAGATTGTTTGCACTGTAGTAATAAGATCTATTGGTTTGACTGCTGTCTGATCATATGGCAATACTGTGTACGTACTGTATAGTGTTCTATTGATGAAGTAGTACATTTGCGCTTTACTTCTGTTGCAACTTAAACGAATAAACCAATTTCAGTAGTAGTAGAAATTAGTCTCCATTAAACTTATTACAATACGCATCTGAGCACACAGGCTCAAGGTGCGTTCGAACAGAAATGCAGCAATAGCAATGAGGTGACCGCCTATTAGGAAGAAGAAGAGGTTTCTGGTGGAGGACATGGTGATGCTGGGTTGTTCGCCGGTAGCAATGGCAGGGGCGTTGTCTTTGTATTTCATCAGCCAATAGGCGTCCAGCATTTCAGGAGTGAACAGACAGAGAATTATGCGGTCCAGTTCGGATTTCAGCCTGAACTCTTTCGATAGTACTGGTGCCTCGTATTTTTGCACTTGCAACACACTCGTCAGGTCGACGGTTAATCTGAAAACTGTCTATAGTCAAGCAGAACGGTCCTGTCTAGTTTTCTGTTTCGACTAAAAATCAAAATTTACAGGCAATTTTCGTGCCTGAAATTGTAAAAAATTGCTTCCCCGTAAAAGGCGGTGGGATAAATGGTCTAAGGATTGGTCTTTGGGGTCGTCCACCAAATACGACGTTCATAGAGGTTGTGGGGTGGTTGGTTGAACGTCAACGTTTTTAGGTGCCTAAGAATCTTTCGACTACAACTATGTATAGTAGAAGGAAAAATCCAACCCTGCTCATGTTTTCAACAGCCAGCCAAAATGAAAGGTTGTTCTTTGTGCATGTTCACACTGTCAAAAAGTATATTTTTCATAGCTTCTACACTCTACGTACAGTACTATGTACATTTTCCAATGTGCGGGGGGGGCGCAGAACACAGTCCACGTTAGGGATGCGCTGGGGCTGAAATTTTCGGCCCGACCCGCTTTTTTTCTGTAAAATAATGGGCTGGGTTCAAACGAGCCAAATTTAGCACTTTTCCGCTGTTTTTTTTAATAGTTTTCCCTTATTCAGACTCAGTTTTGATCTTTAATTGATATATACGTTATTTTTTAACAAAATCAAAGAATATGAGGTCGGCCCAGCCCATGCCCATCTCTAGTCTACGTCTAGTCACGTGAGGTGTCAGACAAAAACGGTGTAGTTTTCGGAGGCGTGTGAATTTTGAACGTCGTTGTATATACAGTGTATAAGGCGGCCCCTTTCCCCTATGTGGTTGGGTCACAAACCTACTACTGCTACATTGCCCAACAGCGTAAGAAATTACAGAAAAATTTGTTTTCTCGGATGAGAGGTCCCGATCTGCACCGGTAGAAAGAAACGATTGAAGTAAGTAAGTAAACAAGTTTATCATCCACAACACAACACAAGGAATAAACCAAAGAAAAAAACACAGAAAGTCACCGCATCATTACAGACGCATAGTTAGTTCCATTATTTTCTTTGTTTAGTTGCAAGGACTATTGTAGAAGAAAAGGAAGGGAAGGGCCCATTGGCCTCTTAATCCCACCTGTCATTACTCAAAAAGTCTTCCAAGCCAGCGGTTTGTAAGCGGTTAGAAAAAAGACCCAGAGTCTCCGATTGAACCACTAATTCTGAAAGCTTATTCCACCATGGTACCGTTCTTATAGAGAAGGCATGCTTTCTCACGTCAATCCTAAACCTAGGCATATAGAGAGCTCTTGAGTTTCTGTGATGTCGCGACATTCGCCGGGGCCGTGAGTAAAATTTGTCGAAGGAGAGACAACTATGCCCACTGTTAATACGGTAGCACATTTTTAAGTCCGTTATCAACCGTCGTTTTTCTAATGTGTCTAACTTAAACCTATGTAAACGAACCCCATATGAAGGTCTCTCCTGATTTGGATACAATCTATAATATAACCTTCGAGTAAACATTTTTTGTACTTTCTCTAGTTTGTCCTTATCACCCACATAAGTAGGGTTCCAGACTGGTGAGCAATATTCCAGTATAGGTCTTACATATGAATTATACGCCCTTATTAGTGCTTTTTCCGATTTTGTTCTAAACACTCGAAAGAGCAAATGTATCCGTTGTCTAGCCTTAGCACAGATATGATCAATGTGCTTATGGAATTTCAGATCATCAGATACAACGATGCCTAAATCGGTTATTGTTGTCCTATTACTTAATTAAAATTGTTTCCCCAATTACATAGTTATGAGAAGGGTTACCATAACCAATATGAATTACATCACACTTTGACAGTGACAACTGTAGTTGCCAAAGATTAGACCAATCATACACCCTGTTCAGATTTGCTTGGAGCAAATTAAAAACATCAGTATTTTTGTCAAAGCATACATACAATTTAGCGTCATCAGCATAAAGTTTCAAATTACAATTTTGAACCACAGAGAAAAGATCATTGGCATAGATTAGAAAGAGTAAAGGTCCCAATACTGATCCTTGCGGGCAGCCAGACCTTACTTTAACTGCAGTGGAGATGCTACTACCTATTACAACCGACTGAAGTCTGTTTTGGAGGAAGGCACTAATCCAATTTAGGAGTTGTCCTTTAATTCCGTAGTGCCTTAGTTTATGTATTAGTTTGTTATGTGATACAGAGTCAAAACATTTGGCATAATCTAGGTATATTACGTCAACTACCTTTTTATCTCTAGCAGCCATAGTCCAATCCTCAAAGCACTCAAGTAGCTGTGTGCAAGTAGACCGGCCCGGTCTAAAGCCGTGCTGTGCTTCTACTAACAATTGGTTGACTTGTAAGTACTGGACTAGACGACCTCTCACTATAGCCTCCATTAATTTACAGCAAGGTGAAGTCAATGACACTGGTCTATAATTTGAAAGTTCTGACTGATCACCTTTCTTAAAAATAGGACAGACATTAGCCATTCGCCAGATTTCTGGGAGGGTTCCAGATGCTAAGGAAGCTTCAAAGATTTTACTCAAAGGGTTAGCAAGAGTTAAGGCACATTTCTTAAGGACAACTGCAGGGATACCATCTGGTGATCTCGATAGCTTAGGTTTCAATTTCTTACAGTACCTGTAGACCACTTGAGGTGAAAGATTGACATCTTCTACCAAAATATGGGCAGGCACTCGGTTATCGAAAACCGGCAAAACACCATTATCTTCAGTAAAAACTGAGCTAAAATACTCATTTAAAATTTCTACTTTTTCGCCTTCAATTACTGTTACAGTACCATCCGGTCGTTTTAACGGACCTACTTCATGTTTATACTTAAGGATCTTCCTAACGTGGCTGTAGAAGGCGTTTAAAGAGCCACTCTCCAGTAGCCGCTTTTCTTCACTTTCTACATAATTACGGATATCATTTCTCAGAGTACGAGCAAAATTTCTATAGATTACATCTCCATTAAATTGGTTTCGTTTTCTCCAAAGTTCACGCTTTTTTCTCAGCTTTTTCTTAATACTTAATGGGTAAATTTTTCCGGCAGCGTTTTGTCTTTGTGGAACAAACATTGAAAAACCAGTATTCAAGATTTCCACAAAACATTTCCATTTCTCCTCCACAGTAAAGCAAGGTCTGAATCTCGCCTCCCAATCAACAGCAGCGAAAAAACTGTTTAATGAATGATAGGTTGACGCTTTCGCTTTTGCAAAATTTAAATGCTGAAGAGCTTTGGATTTTTTAGGCAACTCACAGGAATATAAGAGTTGAAAATCTACTGCGCAATGATCACTCTCTGAGAACGGCTCCACAACGGATACATTTTGTACTCTGTCATCATTCGAAAATACTAAATCTAAAACTGAACCTCTTTCGCAATTTAGTCGACTAAACCGGGTGGGGCTAACTACGAACTGTTTTAAACCCAAGTCCTGGAAAAAATCCAACCAAACCTGATTTACATTTAAATCTCCGCCAGTACACGAAGGAGTGAGCCAGTCAATATGTGGCAAGTTGAAATCCCCTAATAGCACAATCGACCCGGCGAAGTCACAGACACTCCGCAGAAACCTCAGCAACTCTCTATCTGCCTCTGCGTTTCTTCGATAAACTAAAACAAAGCGGACAGAACCAGATTTAACCGATACGCAGAATACCAATGCCTCTAAATTCTCTGTAAGTAAGGCAGACGTTAGGCGCTTAGGATTTAGACCCCTGCGAACAAGAGCACATACTCCCCCACCGACCATCGCTATGTTGGCAGGTCGGTCATATCTCAAAATGTCATAGGAGGTTCCAGAAATTAGTTCGGCATCAAGAATTCCGCTGTGTAACCATGTTTCTGTAATGACTACTATATCGTATTGACACGAATCCAGCAAGACACGAAGATCATCAATTTTGTTAGCAACAGAGCGCGCATTGATTAGTTTGATCGCAAGTCTATCGTTTGGTAGCAGTCTAGCCTTCTCTATCGTTAGATTACTACTTTTAATCAGTTTAGGCCCTTCCCAGGCCCCCTAGCCTTCAAAATACTTCTGAGCTGCAGCAGGAGGGCGAATAAACGGCTCCCCGGTGTTGTAATCACAAATCACTTTTACCCGCTTGCGATCTTCTGGTTTAAAACTATCGTACCTCCACTGAAGCATTCTGCGCAGTTCGGCCTGTTGGCGTTTGACAAGTGACACTCGAAGCCCAATCGTCGCGAATCGGCTCCCTTTCAGGTTGCGAGCTTTGGAGGCCACAGCAGCGCGATCGGCACCCTCAGCCAGAATTACCTTGAGCAGCCGCGGCTTCTGGCGATCCTTCTCAGCCGACCCCATACGGTGCACGTCGGTCACCTTCTCCTCAACCTCTTTCACTCCTGCTGCAGTAAGAATGTCAATGGCCAGCGCTCGATCGTTCTCCTCCTCGCCCTCATCCACTCCAGACAGAACAATTCCACGGGCCACACCGGGTTGCTGTTTCTCTCTCTCCTCAGCCAAATGAGCAGATAGTTGACGCGAAATTTCAGTAGCAATCACCTGTTGAAAACCAGGAGGAGGACAGCCGTACGGAACCTTAGGAGCCGGAAAGGGACCCAAGCTTTCGAAGTTTTCCATACGCGTCTCCAAAGAGTCGATACGTTCTCGTTGCTGCTCAATTTGAGTGAACAAACTTCCGTAGCAGTCATCACAGATGATTTTGTCCACCAAAGAGGATGGTAAACTGCCGACCAGTGATTGCGGTAAAGAAGATACTTCTTTCTTACAATGTCGACAAGTAATGGCTACTTCCGCCATTCTACAGGCTTTGCTGCTAGACTCTGTTGATTGGGGAGACTTGGTAGAGCTTTGATCCTTCTTTCTTTTGTTAGACATTAGTCACAGAACAGCAATGAAAAGCGTTTGGGCCGTTAAACACTATAGATAGCGTACAGCTCACTTGAACGGAAAATTTCGAACAACCATTGCGAGCCGACAAGCTGACATTTTTTGCTGAAAATTTGTCAGCCACTACAGTTTCTACAAAAGAAACTCTAGGCCAATTGATACATAGAACAAACACACAAGAATTGAGCGCACAGAAGCGTTTCGCAATTTTCCATTCAGTTGAGCTGAACGGAAAAATTGTTCGTTTCCCGGTACTGATCAGCGGGGTTTCCCCTTAGCCGGTAGCGCTCTAAGTAAAACATGTATCATACATGTAAAACGTCATCCGCCGAAGGGGTAGGGGGTTGGGGAGTCTGGCGCCGGCCGGGGTGGGGTCTGAGCCCAAATTCTAGGGAGGCGGTTTGGCACTGAAAACGGTAAAAATCGCAAAAAATGCCATATTTCGGCTAAAAATCGTCAAAAATCGTTAATTTGGCTCAACGACAGCTAAAAAGGCTGTTTTAGAGGCGATTTTGGCAATTTTTGTGTCTGAAATTGTACAAAAAATCGCAAAGGTTTGCTCAAAAAATTACTTGCCAGAAAAATCGTCTCGAGGGGTCTGGCCTATGTCGAGTGGGGCAGACCAGTGTGGTGCACTTTTCATCTAGGTAACTAGGTAACTAGGTATACCTAGTATTACCTAGTTATTATTCAGGAAAAGTACCTAGATTTACTTTACCTAGTTGCTGGGTACTCTATTTTACCTAGTTTTACTTTACCTAGTTTTAAATCCACATAACTAGGTACTTCTAGGTAAAACAAGTTTACCTAGTTTGACATTTTCAGTTTTACATGGCATTTTCAGTTAGCAAACATTCAAATTTCCGGCTTTCCCACAATTACAGTGGCCCAGAGAATGAATTTCTGACTTATTTGATCAATAAAATACAAATATTTACTTGAAATGTGTCAAATTTTGTAAATTTTTATTCCACTAACTTCATCATTGTTCTATTGAATCAAAAATAATATTTTGACTTGATTTCGAGCGTTTTTGGTTTACCTAGTATTACCTAGTTTTCCTGGGCTTTACCTAGTATTACTTTACCTAGTTTCTTAGCTGAGAACTTTACCTAGTATTACTTTACCTAGTTTTTTACGTGACAACTTTACCTAGTATTACTTTACTTAGTTTTAAATTTTCAAAATGCACCACACTGGGGCAGACCCCGGAACGCCCTCTACGCTCCTGTTACTACTGCTTGCCGCTTGGAGGGTAGGAATAAGAGCACTAAACACCGAATTTGACTGAGAACCAACCTGTACAATTGACACTTATTTACAGCTGCCCAAATAACTCCCGACGGAGAAGTATTGCCGAAATACAGAGCCTTATTGGTAGAGCAGAGAATGGTTTCAATTTGCTCTGGCGACAACACGCTGGGCGGGAACTGTTTGTAGGACGCATCGTTCGTATACAGTTTTCTAACCTTCCACATGTGGTAAGACAGCAATATCCGCACTTCTCCCTTGCTTATCAGACTTCGCAGCTTATTCAAGTTATCCGTAGGCGGAGCAGCTACACTTGAACTGATCACCTGACTTCTGAAAGCTGCGTGGAAGCACCAGAACAAACAGGCATAGCCCAGGACTAGCAGAGGATTTCTCAGAGTTGCATTGGAGTGTTCGGAAGCAAAGGAAGCCGTTTGAAGAGCTCTCCAGAAGCCGTCCACACTATGAATCTCCAAACAGCAGACCAAACCAAGCAGAAGAGTAAGGACGAGGGCGACAAGTAAATGAGAAATGTTCAGTCCCGGTGCAAGTGCGGGCCGGGTGTCTAGGGAAATTGGCTTGCCGTACAGTAATCCCAAGTTAATTGTGCTTGTAGGCATGGAGTACTGTATGACCATATTGCGTTCGTAGGTGTAGCTCAGTTGAGACAAGGATGCATTGGCTCGAGCGCCCAGGATCAGACCCACTATGCTGTGATCTATAATACTTACACACGATTTTACGTAAAAGCCCACAATAGCGGCCTCCTGGTCCTGGGCATTTCCAAACAAGCTCCCTTTTGAAGGTTATTCAGATAAAACATTTTGTGCTTAAAATGTGATGAAAAATGGGCTAAAATCTGAAAGCTCGGGCTAAAAGGCAAAGGTTTCAGGAAACAAAGACGATATTATCTGTTTGTGTTAAAAAATCAGTCCAAAAAATTCAGATTACTTGGACACTTATTTAGATTAGAATTGCATTTGTGAAAAGTAGTGAAACTAAATTTGAGCTTTTAGGAACAACACAGTACGTGTAATAGGGGTGTATAGAGTATTGATCGGGAGTATTGATTAGGTGTAGGGTGTTTTCTGTTGAGAAATGCACCTGTTCGTGTTCACTGAAGTTCCAGACGGAGTTCACAAAGCCCGAATCCCAGACAATTTTTCTTTCCCCGGGAATTTTTCTGGTGCGCAATTTTAGGCCATCTTTTACAGGTTTTTTACGATTTCAGACTAAAAAACTGCTAAAATTGCCTATATGCCGATGTCAATGTCAGCCCAGACTTTTAACAATTTGGCGCTAAACAGCTACGACCTTTAGCGATTTTGGACTCTACCTCCAAGCGGGCTAAGCAGAAGACAAGTTGGACGTACGAAAGGTCCAACTAAAATGTACGTACTTGGGTACCAGTGATTTGACCAGGCAGTGCCGTATCTGGTGGCTTTGACGAATTGCAGTTCGAATCCATACTTCAGTGCAAAGATCCGCCACAGAGACACCATATAGCCGGGTTTCTTGCATCGTCGCCAGTTTCTGATTCCACAGTCAGTGATGAAAGGTGCTTGAGCCCTGACGTAGGCCAACTTTAGCACTTCCATTCTCTTAACCAACTACATGTAGCTACGATCGATGGTTGCTATGCTAATTAAAACTTTTGTCTGCCATACAGTTGTTTGTTGAGTGTTCGATTTCTTTCTGTGTCTGGTTAGTCACAAGCTTAATTTGCATAATTTGCTACACTTGCAGTCTAATGATTCATACCCATAAGGTGCGATATATACAGCGCCCAGAAACAGTACTGCGCCTGTTAGTAATCATCTTTCGATCATTTAATTTCGTTTTTGTTTTGTTTCACAGTCAGCCTTTTTTGCTTATGTCTTCTCTTCTTTATGTTCCCCCTACTTGTAAGGTTTTGATTTTTTGTTGCTAACAGTAATCGTTAAAACAACTCTGTGGAAACTTGCCAGTCACTTCACTACTTAACTACTTTTCACTACGTTTTTCGTGTGCGACTCGAGTCGTCGTGTCGAGTCGGGTCGTGTGCAGCTCTTTCCTTTGTTCTATGCTTTTTTCTTTTTTTCGGATCAGGTGTAGCTGGGGGGGAAATCAGGAACCAATCCTAAACAAAAATTAATGCTTTTAATGATCATCATATTATAATTAATTATAAATTAACAATCTTTAGCTAAATGTATAGGCCTAGTTTCCGGGCGTAAAATCACGAACCGACCCCAGATTGAAATAAATACTTTTAATGATCATAACTAATTATAAGTTGACAAGTTTCATCGATAAATATCGATTATCGATTATTTTTTTGGCAATATTCCAAAATTTCAAAATCGTCTAAAATGGTCATGTTATATATCATTTGAAAGCCCTTCTTCTGACGAGTCTAATGATCACTACATCAGCATAGGGCACGCCCCCGGATCATGACCATTTTGGACGATTTTGGAATTTTGTCAAAAAATAATCGATAATCGATATTTATCGATGAAACTTGTTAATTTATAATAAGTTATGATCATTAAAAGTATTAATTTTAATCTGGGGCCGGTTCCTGATTTTACGCCCGGAAACTATACATTTACCTCTTTGCTCATAAATATCGATTATCGATGATTTTTGGCACAATTCCAAAATTCAAAATTGTCCAAAATGGTCATGTCATACACAGTATGTCATTTGAAAGCCCTTCGACTGACGAGTCTAATGATCACTACATCAGTATAGGCACGCTCCAGAGGGCCTGTCTTGCCAAAAATGTAGGCCTAGATACGCATCAGTATAGTTACACTCCGGAGGGCCTGTTTGCAAATATAAAAATACCCCTAGGGGGACGCATCAGTATAGGGCACATTTCCGGAGTCGTATAGTCATAAAAAAGTTAATTAATTTATATATAGTCCATTTCTGACCTTCCCTGGTTTCCCCCCAGCCACACCTAACCCCTTTTTTCTTCATTTCATATCATCATCGATTTCTGTCCTGTTAGACAACCATCTTTCTTTACTATGTATGTTTAGTTTAATAGCTAGTTGTAGCATACATGTAACAGGGGGGGTCGGGGGGGGGGGTCTGCCCCCAACCCTAAATAGGCCAGACCCCCCCCCCCCCCCGGATGGGGACCCCCCCCCCGAGACGATTTCACCGACCCCCCCCCCCTCCGATTTTTCTGGCAAGTAAATTTTCGAGCAAATTTTTGCAATTTTTTACAATTTCACACACAAAAATTGCCAAAATCGCCTGCAAAACAGCACTTTTTAGCTGTATTTCAGCCCAAATTAACGATTTTTGGCAATTTTTAGCCGAAAAATTGCGATTTTTTCGATTTTTGAGCGTTTTTAGTGCCCCCCCCCGCCCCAAAATTTTGGCTCAGACCCCCCCGGCCGGCGCCAGACCCCCCCCAACCCCCCCTCCCCCCATCGGCGGATGACCTGTTACATGTATGAGTTGTAGTCTACCTAATCGGGTAAAAAAAACAAAAAAAAATTATTAAGTCTCTGCTGCTGGAGTTTGAGACTAAAATAATATTTGGTATTATTTGGCATAGAAAATACCATCAGGTATTTGGTATTTTTTATACCATTTGCATCCCTAGTGGTGATAGGGCAATAAAATGCTAAAAAATCGCAAAAAATCGCAATTTTCGGCTAAAAACGTAAAGTAGCGCTAATTTGGGATCCTATAAAGCTAAAAAGCTGTTTTACAGGCAATTATAGAGTTTGAAATTGTAAAAGAAAATTGCATAAGTTTGCCGAAAAAATAATTACAGGAAAGAGGGGTTGGGAACATACAGGGGCGCGAAAAAATAGGTTGGGGCTTTTTAGGCTTAAAACCTTCTTACGCCCGTAAAATCGTAGGCGTTTTCGATGCCAAGCCCACCTCCACGCCCTAGGCATTCTTTGACATAGCGATCGAACAGAAATCAGATATGGGCTAGCTTTCCGTTTGAGGGGTGGTAAATTTTTAAATCCCGAGGCTGATGGGGTTGAGGTTATGGTAAACCAAAACTTCCGATTTTTTTTACTACATTGTATTTGGCTTATTTTTTGTTAAAATATGATATTCTGACCTCGTTACACCTAATCTAGACATACTTTCATCAGACTTAATATGAAAAATTCTTCTTAAAAATTGCTGAGGTGTAGTGGCGAACTGACCCGGAGCTACATGTAGATCAGAGGCTGAAGTGGGTCAACCCCCTTTGCCAACGTTGGGCCAACAAACAATAGGCATACCAGCGTTTTTGCAGTAGTTCTGATGATATTTCACAAGTTTTAAATTAAAATTTTCAACAATGAATGTTTCTTATTGAAAAGGCACTATTTCAACTTTTAAAGAACTACATGTAGGAACTAAGTTACTTATTGAAGCAGTCATTGTTTCGGGGCTTAACTGGTACACAACACTCCTGGTTTAGCTAAAATTGTAATATTTTATGCATACGTGGGCCGGGGTTTGGGGGTTTGTCGACACAACAGCTTCGGGTTGACCCCCCAAGCGGCCTCACCCATCTGAAGCCGACCTTTGTTCCCCGACCCACCCACCAAAAGGCCGCAACCCCGCAAATCGTAGGTAACCCCAAAATTTTCAGATTTTGACTATTCCCAATCCCTTTTTGGTCCATGTACAATGTACATATGTTCCCAACCCCTCTTTCCTGTAATTATTTTTTCGGCAACCTTATGCAATTCGTTAGAATTTCAAACTCAATAATTGTCTGTAAAACAGCCTTTTTAGTTGAATTTGATTCCAAATTAGCGCTATTTTACGTTTTTAGCCGAAAATTGCGTATTTTAAACTTCACCATGCATGGGCCGAAAAAGTCCGGAGGAGGGCATGTGGTTTTTTCGTCAGTGTGTCTGGAGAGTATAAAATTGCTTTCGCAAAAAAAGGTCGCCAACATTTTGGAGGGGGGTGGTAGAGCCTACCGGCGAGGGGGTGTGACCGGTCGATGGGGTGGTATTGGCCCACGAGGGGGTCAACCCCTGCCCATGTATTTCTATCAAGAATTTCAGCTCAGACCCGAAACCTCCTCCCCGCAAGTTTTTCGCTGATTGTAACTTTACTATACAGTATTATACGGTGTCGAAAATGCTATACGGCATATGCTAGCTGGAAATGCCAAAACTCCTCACCCTCCCCCCCGATACAGGTTAAGGGACCCCCGACCCAAAAATACAGTACTAGTAGTGGCTCCAGTACTAATAAACTGGCTCAGAAATCACAAATTTTTCGCTTGAAAAACCTTTGGAAACCGATATTGGCTTTTTTACTGCTGATATTTAAGATAAATCTGTGTTTTTGGAAGCCCATTTTGTCATTTTTTGCTTGTTTATAGCTCTAAAACGCTATTTGGCAGCTTAAAATAAAAAAAAACATGCTAAAAATGCGTTTCCAGGCGTTTTGGAGCTTTTTTTGAAGTTTTGGACCCCCTCTGGGGGAAACCGCCCTCGAGCTTCCAGATATGGGAAACCCCCTACCCCCTCCCCCAGATCGGCCCGGAGCTGTTACATGTATACCCATAGTTTAATCTTTTGAATAATAGTAGAGGGGCTAAGCCCCTCCCATGAGTCGGGACTTCCACGCAGTGGAGGGGGGAAGTAAGGTAGGCTTGGCTTGCCTTGCAAGTCAAAGCTGCTTTACTACTAACGCCGACTCGTCTGCTTTCGGCTAACCAATTATTACTATCTCTTTCTACCAAAATTACTATATCTCTCTATTCATCTTACTGTTTGTATTTGATCAAATCCAATCCGGGACGTGCCTCTTTGAGGTAGTTGGTGTGCAGTTCCCATCTGCATTAACGTCCCAGCATCCTCGCAAGGGTAGCAAGACTCTTTCAACATTCGCATCATTGATGTATGGTATAGAGTGCAGAAGATCTGGTGGCCACACTTGCCTTATCTCCCCTCCTGAGTATGTGTGCACTTTTGCACCCAGCTCATTTTCTCTTATACTGATGCATTTCTTTCTGCATCTTCTCATCTATAATTCCCAAGTCTCTGTCACCGTAAGGTTGAGCTGCTTTCTTGACTCAACGAATGGTTCACTGATGTGGCTTTGCTCCCACTCGTTCACCTGCGTGATCATCACCTTCCCAACTTATTGGCTATAACGCTTTTCAGCCCCTCTCGTCTCCCTATTGCTGATGGTCTGGTCCATTCATCAACCTGGACTACCACTCTGTGTCCTCTACTGCCGTCTATGATGAGCTTATGGATGTATTAGCTAGTCAAGATCTTCTTCCAAGTCACCTTACCTCTGATGCCTTACTCTGCCCACCTCTACTACTCTCCCCTTTATCAAGATGTCCCGAACATCTTGTGTTAGGTAACGCCCCACTCTGCCATACAAAAAGGTGCGTCTGTTGGCCTGATATCAACAGCTAATCGCTGATGGCCAGGGCGAGAAATTAAACAAACAAACAAACAAGAGGGGCTAAGAACAACAAAACTGCACAAAAACCAAAATGTCCGATTTTTTTTTACTATTTGGCTTTTTTTGTTAAAATAAGATATTCTGACCTCGTTACATACATGGGCCGGAAAAATCCGGAGGGGGGGGGGTAGGAGGGGGGGAGAAGACCTCGGGGGGGGGGGGGGCTTTTTTCGTATTTTGGACCCCCTCTGGCTGAAACCCCCCTCAAACCTCCACCTACGAGAAACCCCCTACCCCCTCTCCCAGGTCGCCCCGGAGCTGAACATGTATGCCCATCCATAATTTAATCTTTTGAATAATAACAACAACAAACTACACAAAAAGAAAAGAGGAAACAGTTATAACATACATGTAACAGGGGGGTCTGGGGGGGTCTGCCCCCACCCGACGTAGGCCAGACCCCCGCAGATGGGGACCCCCCTGAGACGATTCCGATTTTTCTGGCAAGTAAATTTTTGAGCAAATTTTTGCAATTTTTTACAATTTCAGACACAAAAATTGCCAAAATCGCCTGCAAAACGGCACTTTTTAGCTGTATTTCAGCCCAAATTAGCGATTTTTGGCGATTTTTAGCCCAAAATTTGCGATTTTTTCGATTTTTGAGCGTTTTTTGGTGCCCTACCCCCTCCTAAAATTTTGGCTCAGACCCCCACCCCGGCCGGCGCCAGACCCCCCAACCCCCCTCCCCCCATCGGCGGATGACCTGTTACATGTATGAGTTAAAATGAGTAGTAAGCAATGAAAATCATTGCTGTTTGCAGTGGTCGTTATGGTTCTCAGCAAGACTTGGTAAACTCGCAGGGTTCGTGCGGAACCTGGAAAGTCAGGGAATTTAAAAAAAACTCTGGGAATCAGGGAAAAGTCAGGGAATTTGGAGTCTGGTCAGGGAAAAATTTGATAGTAGCAGAAACATCTCGCTGCCAAATGTTTCTGTCAGAATTTTACACGACACCCTTTTGAAAATCGGTCTTCTGACTTTGTATACTACCACTTAAACCGGAAATTTACCCTCTGAATATGGTTTAAATGCGTTTTTAAAGTCAATTTTTCAAAATTTTCTCACATTGGTTGCCGTTTCCTCACTCTGGTTGGTCAGGGAATTTTGACTTTGATTATGGAAAAGTCAGGGAAAGGTCAGGGAATTTTGCTATACAAAAACCGCACGAACTCTGACTCGGTATAGTATGAAACTCGGAACTCGGTATTTCTAACTTGTGTAAATCACTACTTTCCACTCCTCCCCTCTCATGTTTCTGAAAAGTAATCTTTAGATTTTTAACTAAAAATTGTGATTTTCAGAGATTTTTAGCGTTTTTAGTAGAGAGAGTCTGAGAGAGTAGGTAAAACGCTGGGGCGCCAACCCCTGCAGTGTTGCCAGGTGCTAGCCAGTCCAGTATATGAGCTCAAAATTATACTACTTTATACTACGATTGTCAACAATATACTGCATTTGTATACTACGCTGTAAAACTGTCAGATCAAAGGTTTAATGCACAGAAGTCTGTAATGTAATGCATACTGCAATGGCAGATGAGTTGCAATTACCACTCACTGACTATTTACAAAAGCTATAAGCTTTAATGGTTTTTTAAACCTTCGAAAATTTGGGCATTTTGCGAGTTTTGCGTGTGCGTTACCCTTCCCGTTCCCCTCAGGGATTACGTGAAAAACTGTTTTTTTTTCAAATGGACTTCGGAAAAAATGATGCGGAAGGTGGAAAGGAAGTATATAAAAAGGTATAACGATGCAACATGCGTACTGCTCCACCAATCCCAGAATCTAGCAAATTCACATTTTAGACCAAAATGGTTTCGATTTCTGAGTTT
Source organism: Sabatieria punctata (assembly GCA_030248155.1). Lineage (NCBI taxonomy): Eukaryota > Metazoa > Nematoda > Chromadorea > Araeolaimida > Comesomatidae > Sabatieria > Sabatieria punctata. Next base: position 5,881 of record JASANB010002105.1, on the reverse strand, counting down.
TAAGCATACATGGGTCGGAGAAGGGGGAGGGGGTCTGGACACCTTCGAGGCGGGGGTCCCCCAAAAAAGTCCAAAAAACGCCTATTTTGCTTTAAATAAGCGAAAGTATTCTCCCTCCGGGAGGGGGCTATGGGCCGGCGAGGGGGAGTATATACCCCCGGCCCATGTATGTTTTAAACATATTAGTTAAGCCTTCAATTTCGCACTCATTTTCTTTGATAGGTAAAATTCAGTTATCTCAAACTTAAGAACTGTAAGCCTAAACCTTAAACTAAGCCAACGCTGCGCCTACATAGCGTGATTTTATTTCGATGGGATTCAAGTATATTTCTTTGATAAGACTAGGACATCAAACTGTGTTTTTCCTTTGGTTGACCGAACAAGTCACACATTTTTATCTTGTGAAAGGCACGCATTATTTTGCCTAAATCTCTTTTGTTGAAAATCAATGGAAAGGATTTGGAAAAAATTGATTGTTTGGCCAAATACTGATACAATCACCGAATTGTTAGAATTTTTCTCATAGAGAATGCCAATTTAATGTGATGGAATGCAGAACCGATTTTCAAACAGTAAAATATCTGCGAATTTTCTCAAAACTAGCGAAAATATTACATCTGAAATGAAAATAGTAAATTATACTACATTTTATACTGTAAAACCTAAGATTATACTACATACTACAGCCGATTTTTCGAAGCTCAATCATACTACAGGTAGTATTATTATACTACACCTGGCTGTTGACCCCTGAGCCTTTTTTCGTCTATCCGCTACCTCCCTCAGGCGAAATGCTAACCCATGTCTGCTGTGCAGTTTACTGTAGTGCAATCTTGTTTAGGCGGGAATAACACGCTGAAATAAACTTACACAATATACAGGGTCCGCCAAAAAAAAACAACCCAGCAGCTTTTTTGCTGTAGCAATCGCAAATCTCAACCGATTCGAATGAATCCTTTTTAAATGAAAGATAAATAAATCCTTAAAAGATTGCTGAAATTTTCATTAATGTACTTTGCTTAGTTCCTTAGATATTGGCTCTCAAAGTCAAAACAGTGATTTTAGCAGTGAACAGAGGGATTTTTTTATTATTCTGCACTTCGTAATAAGACGGATTCCTCCTACTGCTAAGGGCTATTGGAGGCTTTACTTGTGACACAGAAACTCGGTTTACTTCAACGCTAAGTATCATTAACCCCAGCAGTAGGAATCTGCTTTATTATGAAATGCAACCGAATCGCTCTTGTTCTTTGCCAAAATCGGTTTCGACTAGGGCAAATATCTCAAGAACTAAACTGTGAATCTCAAAAAATTACACCAATGTTTGATTGAAGAATTTATCAGTCTTTCATTTAAAAAAAGGATTCATTCAAATCGGTTGAGATTCATGGTTGCAAAAGTAAAAAATCTGCGGGTTTGTTCTTTACCACTCTTGTTCATTGCCAAAATCTCTGTTTTGACTTTGAGGACAAATATATCAGGAACTAAGCAGGCTATCTTAAGAAATGGTACATCAATCTTTCAAGAATTTATTTAACTTTCATTTAAAAAGGATTTATTCAAATTGGTTGAGATTTGCGGTTGCTACAGCGAGAAATTTGCTGGGTTGTTTTTTGGCGGACCCTGTATCATGCATGTAACAGGGGGGGTCTGGGGGTCGCCCCCACCCGACTTAGGACAGACCCCCCGCGACGATTTCGCCGACCGCCCCCCTCCGATTTTCTGGAAAGTAAATTTTTGAGCAAATTTTTGCAATTTTTTACAATTTCAGACACAAAAATTGCCGAAATCGCCTGCAAAACAGCACTTTTTAGCTGTATTTCAGCCCAAATTAGCGATTTTATGCAATTTTGACCCAAAAATTGCTATTTTTTCGATTTTTGAGCGTTTTTTTAGTGTCCTACCCCCTCCCAAAATTTTGGCTCAGACCCCCCTCCCCCCTTCGGCGGATGACCTGTTACGTGTATGCCCTGTATATACAGTATTTTTCTATTTCAGTTTTGTTCTATTTCAGCAATGCCCACCAACAGTTGGCTCCAGCGCTTCAGCATTCCAGTTCTGCTGGTGTCGTTGCTTCTCTTCTCAGATTTGGTTGCGTTCCTCACCGGAATCTACTGGGCATCGCTGGACCCACCCAGCACACTGCCCTGGCGCTGTACCAGCCTGGTCATCCATCTGGGACTCAGTCTTTTCACCGCCCTGGCCTGGACCACCCAGCTTCTGTCTCAGCTGACACCCCTCTGCTTCTGTTTGCTGATCTGCACTCTTTCCACTCTCTTTCTCTCTTGCAGCGGTTGTCTTCTCTTCTTGTTCGTCTTGTCACTGCAGACAGCCAGTTGGCAGGAGTTGGTCTGGTGCTGGCTGGCCTTCTTCACTCTCCTCTTCAGTTGTGTCTTGACTAAACGCAGAGTACGCAGAGCTGAAGCAGTCCCCTCTCCTCCCAGGAACGACAGTGTCGAGTTCAGCTGGGGCACCCGTGTACAGGTGCCACAAGTGGACCCCTACCAGCCAGTGTCCTCACTGATCATTCGCAACTCCCTTCCTGATGAAAGTCCCAAGGACAGACTGAGACGCTTGGCTTACAGCAAGGCCACTGCCCCGCCGCCTGACAGCTCAGTGTGGCATGACACGCCTCGACAGTGTCCAGTCTGTATGGACAATGCTGTGGACAGACTGGTGGGCTGTGGTCACGGCTTTTGTGCCCGGTGTCTGAGGAGCATGGAGCCTGGAGAGATGGAGTGGCCGAATGTCCAGTGTCCGGTCTGTCGTCAGCCGATCGTAGCGGTGAGAGAGTTGCGTGTGGTGGTGGGGCGGGAGGTGGACTTGGATGAAGAAGGCGATCTTCACCCGTTGGATGAATGTTGATTGTTGAATGGATTGGTATTTGGTTTTTCTTACTGCTTTCTTGACTAGATTTCTGTTGCTCTACTGTACTAGCACTGGTGGTGGGCTCTGGTCATTGGAATGTGCAGATAGCGTGTCTTTTTTGTTGCCAGTAGCTAGTTGATGTGTAGTTTTGTAGGTTAGTTGAGCTTTGGTGCAGCTTGCCCTAGCACGATAAACTCTTTGGTTAGGCTTGTCTGCGTTGCTTTGGAGTTCTGTGTTGGCTGATTTCTCTTTGCAGCATACATTGGGCCGGGCAGTAAGGGGAGGTATACCCCGCCCCTCCGCCGGCCATACCCCCTCCTCAACCCCCTCTCTCGGAGGGAGAAAATTTTCGCTTATTTAAGGCAAAATAAGTGTTCTTTTTAACATTTTAAAGGAACCCCCCGCCCCGAGGTCTCTAGACCCCCTCCGGATTTTTCCGGCCCATGTATGCTTTCCAGCCGTTTCTCTGCTACAACTTGTATCAGGCTAAGTTGGCGTCGGGCGGCTCGCGCCGGGACCTCAATTTTTTGTGGCCCATCCCGGAAAGCTAAATCGCCTCGAAATTCAGGCAAAATCTCGAGTATGTACTACCGTACAATAGAAAATTTCAAAAAAAGCTCCAAAACGTCTGGAAATGCGATTTTTGCACGATTTTTCAGTAAAAGTGCTATTTTAAGCTGCCAAATGACGTTTTAGAGCTAAAAGCAAGCAAAAAATGACAAAACGGGCTTCCAAAAAGCCCGATTTCTCGTAAATATCAGCAGTGGAAACGCCAAATTCGGTTTCCAATGGCTTTTCATGCGAATTTTAGGCTAAAAATTAGTTATTTCTGAGCCAGTTTGTTAGTACTGGAACCACTACTAGTACTTATATTTTTGGGGTAGAGGTCCCTCAACCTTTCCAGAGGGGGTGAGGGGGAAGTTTGGCCTTTTCAGCAGGGGGTAGCGTAGCTCCCAAACCCCCTAGTACCAGTGTTGTGCCTAGCTCAAATTTCTAAAACTCGGTAAGTATTCAGTAAGTAAATCCAAATTTTTTGAAACTCAGTAAGTACGAGTAAGTACTGGGTTTTTCAAAGAAAACCCGGTAAGTACTCGGTAAACAATTCAGTAAACTTGGTAAAACCTTCAACATTCAGAAATATACAATTTATCTGAAAAATTCAGAATTTTTATCATGTTTTGTGTTATTTCACATTATTTATTGTGCTAATTGGCATGCATGGAAAGCCTTAAAATATGCACACTATGCATAGTGACTAGAGGATGTGGCTTTATGAGAAGCTTGGCCGAACTGGTAGGTGAAGATTTGTTCTAATTTTCGCCCATTTCCTCACAGTTCATCAGACTGATGCAAAAAACGTCAATCAAAATATAGCTAATAGTAGTAGATATAGTTTCTACTTATATAGTCTTCGCGTCTGATAGCCTGTTTGCATTTCTGCCGCGCAATCAAAGCTTAGAGTTATGTATCAAACGTGAAATTGCAAAAAATTGGCAAAAATTGTGTGTTTTCGTCGTTAGCAGATCTATTTAGGGGCAGTTCATTAACTGACGTCGTTCCAGAGGGGAGGGGGGTCGGCTGAAATGCGACGATAGACGACGCACCAGGAGGTGAGGGTTAGCAAAAAACGACGTCGCTTTTTTCACGAATTTTAGGGTATTTCAATTACATTTATTTTCGATTTATGCACATTCCTATCAAACGTTTCTCCATACAGAAAAGCTTCCCAGTTAAGCCAGGTTGTAGGGATTTATTCTACTGATTGTGCAGTATAGTGACAAGAAAAACGTCACAGTACTCTATGTACTGCCGTTTTATTGGGGGGGGGGGTAAAAACCGAAAACGACGTCGCCGTAGGGGGGGGTGCCCCAAAAACGACCCAAGGCGAATTTGGGGGGGGGGGGGGGCGAAAAAAACGGGTTTTTGAACGACCTCCGTTATGAACGGCCCCGTAGCGAAAGAAAAACCGTATATTTTCTTGCACAGGCGCGGCGAGCTACCTATTGCAGAAGCTTTTACTCAGTAAACAACTCAGTAAATTACCGAGTACCGACTTTACTGATTTTTGTTCTAATTGAGTAATTCAAAATTGAAACTCGGTATTCAGTAAGTAAAATTAAGAAAAATTTTTACCGGTAAGTAAAAGTACTTACTTTAATTCAAAATAACTAAGTACCGAGTAACTTTTACTCAGTAAATTTACTGGGAACAACACTGCCTAGTACATGAATGATTACTATTCATTACGGTGGAGGAGGGAGGGTTGGGGACTTTACGTACATTGTAATTCTTTTAAAAGTGCAGAAATCACTGAAGTGGCCATAAATTTTATTGTTTTGATGTACAGTATTTGTACGTACATGTAGTCTCGATTTGAGCCATTGGGCCTACATTTTCTCAATTTACTTAGATGAACGTTTAGATTAGAGAAGGTAGCGGACCGTTTAAGTCAGAGCTTTCAAATTTTTCAAAATGCGAAATGGCAACAAGTGACCTTTGATATCTTATTAAGATTTTATAAGGGTATAGCACTTATAGACTCGATCCTTTACAGAGTTCGTGGGGCTTTTTCAGAGCAAAATTCCCTGACCAAAGTCAAATTTCCTGACCAATCAGGGTGAGAACATACATTCTAACAAGGGTGAGAAGTTTTTAAAAATTGGCTCTGAAAAACGCATTTAAACGGTATTCTGAGGGTAAAATCTCAAGTTGTAGTAGTTGTGGAAAGTCAGAAGTCCCATTTTCAAAAAGGGTGGTGTGTAAAGCTCTGACAGGGCCCTTTGGGCGAGAGATGGGATGGATTCTACTGCTATCAAGTTTTTCCCTGACTGGACACCAAATTCCCTGACTTTTCCGGTCCCGCACGAACTCTTGGTTTATGACTATCGGTCACCAGTCAAGTGATAAACCAGGCAGCAGCCCTAAAATCCATGATAAAACACTCGTTTCATCTTTAACAAAAAGCTCCCAATGATGGCTTCTATGTAAAACGAAGACTAACGTACATGTACAT
>JASANB010002104.1:0-19770 GCA_030248155.1 Sabatieria punctata | reverse complement strand
AGGACTGGGTCAATCCTCATGCACCAAATTTTAACACATAAAATTCCCACTTTTTTGGCACTTATGTTTCAAATTTCAGACAATTTGGTCAAAAATTGCGAAAATGGCAGCAAAAAGAAATGTTGTCATTTTTTTGGGACACCCTGTAGATAGGTGTAAGATGAAGAGCACCGTTTCAGCCATCCTCCAGCGACCAGAACACATCGTTGGCGGCGGATGCCACGGCTCAGAGCGTCTCAGTCAGTCCCAAACCTCCTGCCAAGCATAAAAGTAACTTATTCTGATGCTCTCTCTGCTGCTTTAGAATAGTCTCTGCTGCATCTGAGATGGCCGGCAAGTCCTGTTTGAATTGTTTCGCTCGCCCCACTACTCAGCTCTGCTCTGCGCCACGCCTTAGTTTGCTTTCTATGGGAGAAATCGGAAAATGCTTTTTTCGCGGGAGCTTGGTACTTGACGTTCTGCCAAAAAACTCCGCCTGGGCAGTTTTCGAATTTTCTGAATGTATTCAAGTAGTCACCATTTTCCGTCAATTTTCAACCGAATGAAAAGATTTTTGGCACGATTATTATCATTTGTTAAGAGTTTGGTTTGGCTCAGTTCTGGCCTGCTTGCCTTATGCAGCTATGAGTTATGCTCTATCCAAAATGAACTGAAACGAATTTTCAGACATAGAATTTAAACATAACATAATCTCACGAATCCTTCATCGCATTTTCCCCCAATTTTTTCAGGTTAACGGATCTATACATGGACTTAAAATCCTGAGGAGGCCAACTTTCTAGCACAACCGATTAAAATCTGGCGGATTTTTGCTTTCAGTGAAGATGAAAAATTCACATTACCAAAAATGTGAGTGGCTCCCTATTAGCATAAAGCACAACTTGTAGCCTAATTTAGGTGTTGATTGTGTTGCTTTAGTTGGGGCGATTACAATCCATGACCTCGCTAGTTCGTATATCCCTGCTTTCAGTGCAGGGATGACAACCTCGTTTTTGAGAATGCACAAATTTTCACGTTCACTGAAAGTAAAAGTCCGTCAGATTTTAACTGGCAGTGCTAGAAAGCTGACCTGTTCGGGGTTTTAAGTCTGTATATAGATGAGTTAACATGCAAAGTTAGGGCTAGGTCCCATGAAGGGTTCCTGGAGATATTTATGTTAACATTTTATGTCTAAAAATTCGGGTCAGTTCATTTCGGAGGGGTAACTCATAGCTACAGCAGGCTAGGATTTGCCAAAACAACGTGTAAACAAATGATAATAATCGTGCCAAAAATCTTTTCAGCTAGTTGAAAGAAAATTTACCGAATGGCGACCATTTGAAATTATTGGGAAAACTTAAAAAACACCAGGTGGACTTTGTTATGGCCACCACTGTAGTTTGTTTTTTAAATTAGTAGAGTATTTGGTGTTTAAGCGTTAAAGAGTGAAAATAAATAAGCAGTGGTAAGGGAAGGAAGCTAAGGCAGTGTGTGGTGCAGCACCGAGCGTGTCCTCGAGTGTGGCTTCGGTCGGCCACCAATTAGTTGGCCTGGTTCTGGCACTGTCAGGTCTGTCAATCAAACAGCAACTCTAGATATCAGTTTTATATTCAACCATTTGCATACAAACAAACCGACCGACCGTTCAGATGCTGAGCAGCAGCAGCAGCAGTCTGCGGCGGTGGACCTGTGTAGAGTGGAGTACGACTACGTGGCCGAGAACGAGGACGAGTTGGACTTGAAGGCGGGGCAGGTGGTGAAGATTCTGTCGAGAGAGGTGGAGGACCCCGGCTGGTGGCTGGGGGAAGTGAACGGCAAGAAAGGAGTCTTTCCCGATAACTTCGTACTGCCCATTCCCGCAGAAGAGGTACGTACGTGTTCTGCTGGCTTTTTGACCGGTCGGCGCACTCGGCACTTTTTCAGCCGACTCTGGCCGTTTGTATGTGCGATTGCAGCGCTTAGCTGTGTTGGCCTTTAGCTCTGATTCCGATGCACTTTTTAATGTCTCCTAACTGCGCTCTAGTGAGATGCCGCCCATTAGCTTAAGCGTGTGACTTTAGTTCTGGACAAAGTGAAGTCCTGCCACAAACGTAATCTTTTCTTCTCGCTCGTTCTTTTTTTTAATTGTCTGTTCAAGACCAAGCCAATGATAGGTACGTGGGGCACCTGTATAATACGTCATAGTAGACCGGATAATATACCATTCAAATCTTTTTTCGTAAATGAGCAAAATCAACAGACTTTTATGGTAATTTTCCAAATGGTAGGTTTAACCATGCGCGACAGCTGTTGGAACTGGTCGGATCCGTTTTCCCTAGTCGGAAGTGGTCTGCTCGCCGGAAATGTTGACGATTTTTTGTTAGGAAATCGATATTTTCTAGCTACTTTTCGAGACCTTTATTAAATCGGCCTGTTCCATGGCATCTGACAAAAATATAGCCACCTGAGCTCTACCGGCATTTTAAACGATTTCTTACTTAAGACAGCGGTTTAGCGATTCGAATTAAAACTAGGAGTGGTCAGTGAAAAGCACTTCTTTTTGGCTATCATCTTTGAGATAAAATTAGCGTTTATGAGTTTTTAGCCTGTGAATTTTTGGGCAGCAGACCCCCTAATACTGTAGACAGACCCAAACCCCTCTCCATGACAGGCGACTTGCCAATGAAAACAGGTTTTTGTTTAAATGACGAAATTGACCGAATTGTGCAGTAGAGCAGATACGGTTTGAAGCGAACACCTACCTACCTGTGTGTCTGCTGGTATAACTGAGTCATAACGAGTGAATAAGTAGCGAGACGGTTGAGTGTGCTGCTTCTGAAAGTAAACCGATTCAATATGCCTTTTTCTCAGTCAACTATAGCCAGTTTCTTTTGCCCTTCTGCCCCACTGCACTTTATAGCTTACTGCTATACTAAAATGAACTTACTGCCTACAGTCTCTCAGGAGCTTCAGCAGAAGGTATGAAACCGCTCCTAGCTAAAAAGTTCTGCTCTGCAACATACAGTGGCGGCCAAAAGTTTGGACGCACCCCCAAAATTTTCAGTTTTCTGTTAATAACACTTGTTCTGTTTGCAGCTTGCGGATGAAGTTGCGTGCTAAGTTTGTGCATAGTAGCCCTACATAACCTGAAACCATATGGTGTTCAGTCCCCCTCACGTTGCTGTAGTATGACTCAATTTTCGAGAGACCCCAGAATAATGGGTGGACAAAAGTTTGGACGCACCTATGATTATCTTGATTTTTTGCTTTCCAGATGTTTTGTAGGGAACCTCTCGGCCGTTAATATGTGTAGCTGCTATTTAGTCTTCTTTTTGTTGCAATTTAGCGGCAGTTTGGAGGATGGCTCAGTCCAACCAACTTATTCAACCAAAGAGGGTTCTCGTGCTTGAGCTGAGACAGAGTGGTCGCTCTAATCTCAGATAGCCTGACAAGTCGGGTGTTCCGGAAATAGGTGTTCGTTCTGCCTTAGTTCTCTTCTCTGAAACCGGTTCAAACGTCAATCGGAAACGGACCAGTCGATCGAAATCGCATACAACATGGCAGGAATGGGTCCTTGTGGCAAGATGTCTAGTTGATCGGCTTAAGACGGCTCATAAGGCAACAGAGCAAATAGAGGCTGCGTGTGGTCAAAGCATCTCTGTATGAGCCCCGCACCGAATTCTACTGCGAAAAGGGTTGAGTTGTTGCATCGCAAGGAAAAAAACACCTATCAACTTTTGTGACCGCAAAAACGGTTCCAGTGGGCAAAGGCCCACCTACATTGAACCATTGTAGATTGGTTCCAAGGTTTTCTGGAGGGACGAAAAGAAGTGGAATCGGTGCGGAAGCGATGGCCGGCTATATGTCAAGCCGTTTGTGGCAGAGGAATTCCGACCAGACTGTGCAGAGCATTGTAAAGTGGGGAGGCGGTAGCATTATGATGTGGACTTTTATCCCATTGAAAGGCCTAGGGCCCATTTATTGTATCCATAGGATCATGGATAAAACCGTCTACACCAACATGTTGGTAGACATCATGCTGTCATGTGTAGAACAGAACCTCGGGCTGAATTGGCTGTTTCAACAGAATAATGACCCCGAGCACACGGCGAGGTCAGTCAGACAGTGATTCGCTAACTACAAAGTCGCAGTTTTGGACCGGCCTGCTCAGTCACCTGACCTGAATCGAATCGAAAATTTGTGGAGATATGTCCAGAGAGACGTTAACAGTAAAGCACCCCTAGATCTGTCCCATCTGGACACTGCCATCACAGAATTTTGGCTTTGTATTCCCCAGTCTTTGTGTCAGAAACTAATCAACTCTATGCCCAAGCGCTGTCCAGTTGTGGTCAAGTCTTATGGCTTCCCAACAAGGTGCTAGTCACCTAAATGCATGTTTCATTCTTACTTGTTCTTTATTGCTGCAGGTTGCTCCGTTTTTTTAAAAAATCAGTAGGTGCGTCCAAACTTTTGTCCACCCATTTTTCTGGGGTCTTTGGAAAATGGATTCACACTACAGCAACGTGAGGGGGGCCGAACACCATACGGTGTCAGGTTATGCAGGGCTACTATGCACAAACTTAGCACGCAACTTCATCCGCAAACTGCAAACAGGACAGGTGTTATTAAAAGAAAACTGAAAATTTTGGGGGTGCGTCCAAACTTTTGGCCGCCACTGTAAGTGACTTACTCAGACTAACTTTGCCATTGGCGCCGACCCGACAGTCGAAACAAACGCCGTTTGACTTTAGTCATACATGTAGTAGGGGTTTGGAGTTACACCACCGAGACAGTTTAGGGACTCCCCCGATCCCAAAAATAGTACTAGTATCGGCTTCCGTACTAACAAACTGGCTAGTTTAAATGGCCTTTGGAAACCGAATTTGGCTTTTCCGCTGCTTCGGTGTTTTGGTAGCCCTTTTTATCGTTTTTTTTGCCTCGTTTTAGCTCTAAAACGCTGTTTGGCAGCTTAAAATAGCGATTTTTAGCGTCCTTACTGAAAAAAGGTGCTAAAAACGCATTTCCAGGTGTTTTGGAGCTTTTTGAAATTTTGGAACCCCTCTCTGTGCGAAACCCCTTCGACTCCCACCTAACCGAAAACTCCCTCCCTGACCCCGACCCGGACCTGTTGCATGTATGGGGATGGAGTAGCTACCAACTGACCTTTCTTCCTTTCAAACAACTGCTGGGTGTTTGCTGTGTGTGACGTGTTTTTCCACAAAATGTTGTGTTTGTTTTTACTCTGACACACGTAAACAAACAGGCGTGAGCAGAGCAGAACACCAATGTTATTTCAGATTGTCCTTTTCTAGTTCGCGCTCTTTCTGACAGTAAACATTTCCCTTATAGTCTCTTATAATCTTTGCATAGATGGTCCGGAAAATTCTGTAGTTGGCCTCAGATGGTAGGCGACTTTCTCAAGAAAAAATAGGAAAATAAATTTTGCATCCCAATAAAAAATAAAAAAGAAATTCTGTAAAATTGCCAATTTCGGTGATGGGTCTTCCCAACGAGGGGTAGATATGCTTGTATTATTCTTCTGTGCAACCAGAATTATGCTAAAAATCGTAAAAAAAGCGTCAATTTTGCCTAAGTTTAGCTAAAGACCAAAGCTTCATAGCCGATTTTAGTGTCTGGTACTGCAAAAAATTACAAAAATTGCTTCAAAAGTTTCTTCCCGAAAAAATCGGAGTGGTGTCAAAAAATGGTTTTGGAGTTGATATGGTAATGGAGAAATTGGTAAATTCAAATCAAAAGAAACGAAAGAGTGCTACGACTATTTGTGCAGTCCAACAAATCAGTTTGTTCAGCTGCAGCAACAGAAGGAGAAAGCGGAGCGAGAGAGCAGAGAGAAGGCGCCGCATCCGCCCACCGTGCCTGCCAAGCCGAAGCCGGCCCTCAGTCCGAAGACACCGGAGGCCCAGCGCTCCCTCACCCCCGAGGAGGCCCCGGACCCCCTGAGGGAGACCAAGCCCAAACCGCCCGGCGCCTTCCCCATTCTTCCCAGCGCAGACCCCACCAGACGGTCCCCTCTGCCTCAGATGCCATCCGACCCTGTCACCACCAGACAGCTGCCGCTCAGAGAAGTCTCTTCTAAAGACAACCAAGGTACTGCAACTTGCATAACCAACCGGTGTGTCATGCAGTGAGTAGCTACTAGACTACTGCACGTTCTGGCGCATGCTCTTTTTATATTCCTACGTAGAGTAAGATGGGCGCTCAAAAGAGCAAACGAAGTATGTGCTACTGCTTTATCTTAATCCCTATGAATGGCTCTTTCTTTACTCTCAGTGAAAGTAATAGTGTTGTCTGTGTCTGATGCGGTTGCTTCTCAATCTGTCTGTCGGCAGGGAGTAGCGATCGACCGGAATTCCGGTTCCGGTTCCGGTTCCGGCCGGAACTGGCGGTTCCGGTTCCGGTCCGGTTCCGGTGAAAAAGGGTACCGGAACCGGAACTTTTTCATTCACTATTTTCGATGGATATTCAGTTACATCAAGTATTATTGCGTCTGTTTAATAAAGTGCGCAGCTCAGTGGGGGCAGTAGAATTTGTATGAATGGGGGGAAAGGGCTGCATACTCGCCTTGTTGCTCGTTTTTTTATTTATTTTTGCGTGATCCTCTTCTTTCTTCTTTGGGTCTGTGTGTTTTGAGTGTTTCTGTTCAAGTCAGTTTGAATGGCAAGCAAAACTGCGCTGGTGTGGCGATATTTTTTGGTCAATGAGAAGGATGAATCGAAAGCAGTTTGTCAAATCGGAAAGTGTAAAGGCTCTGTGTCAAGAGGCGTCGGAAAAGTGACTAGCTTTAGTACGAGTCCCCTTTGGAAGCATTTGCAAGTGAACCACCCTTTGGAGTACAAAGAGCTTAAAGCGGAAGAGAAAGAAAAAGTAAATAAGTTAAACTTTTATTGTTTTTTGTGTTTGTTACCCTTATTTATTATTTCAGAAGGTGGGCAGTCAAAAACGCAGCCAACCCAGCGATCTGTATTCACTAGATGACCAGCCAAAGCAAAAGCAGGCGAAAATCAATGAGCTGTTTCAAAAGCATCAGAAGTATCCTGAAAATTCTGTTCGTCAGAAGGAACACGAATACAAAGTAGCTGAGTGGCTCTGCGACAACATGTGCGCTTACGTTACGGTCGACAATGAGCGATTCAGAGTAAGTAAAGGAGACTGCTGTGTTTTTAACTATAGGTATTTCGTAAAATTTAGAGAATGATTAGTCACCTTGACCCTCTTGAGTACTGGCGCACAAAGCAAAACGGTTCTTGGAAGAAACTGGCTGAGGTTAGCTGTGACTTCATTATGATTGGTAAGATTTTAATAAGTTAGCACTAAACAGCGCATTTCAGCTGGCCCGCAAATACTTGAGCGCTCCTATCGGAACGGTTGCCAGTGAAAGAACCTTTAAGGCAGCTAAAAACATCTCCGAAGGTGACAGATCAAAGCTGAAACCTGAAAACGTTGAAAAGCTTCTCTTTCTGAAGTACAATTTGCGTGCTCTTGACTACTGTTATTGAAAAGTCTGTATTCTGTTGTTGATTTGAACTTCTGCTGATGTTTATAACAGGAATTTGTACACGATGTGCCTATAAATACGTTTCTATAAATTTTGGACCAAATATTGAAAAAGTTCCGGTTCCGGTTCCGGTTCCGGCCGGAACTGGGTGGTTCCGGTTCCGGTTCCGGTTCCGGTGAAAATTTTGGTTCCGGTCGATCGCTAGCAGGGAGTGTTGCAGTTGCAGAGTCTAAGAGTCGACAGTCGGCGCCCGTGCTATTCGCAAAGAAACCGGTGACCACAAAATCCCCGCTCACTCGCAACAAAACCGAACCGATTCGCAAGCCCGAGACCCCGCCCTCTTCCACCGAGTCCAGTCCGATCCGACGCGAGACTGACGATAGTTTTGAAGGTGTTGGGCTCTCTCTTTCTTTCTTTCTGCCTGTCGCTTCGTATGTTTGTTGTGATTGCTTCCTCTATAACCTACGTAAAGGCACGTAGCACTGATTGCTTTGGAACGTTGTGCTACTTATATTTCGCGATCGGGCGGAACCGGAACTTTTTCAAGTTAGCTATAAAAATTTGAAATTGCACTCAGATTGAAATGGCTATGGGTAACAAATAGTACTTCCGTAACAAATAGTTATTTTAAGAAGAGATGTTGCCAAAACAAAGTTTAGTTCTAGCAAGAATGCATAAAGGAGTAGCAAGAACGTGCCGCTCAGCGGCCGGCCGAGTGTCGATGCGCTATACCAAAATTACTGGAGGGGTCGCGTTCGCGACCCCTCCAGTAATTGCGCATGCGCTTTATTGCAGCGCAACCTGATTTCTCCAGTAATTTTGGTACAGCGCATTGACACTCGGCCGGCCGCTGAGCGGACATTCTTGCTACTCCTTTATGCATTCTTGGTTCTAGGTACGTTTTTGAACAGTTTTAGCGCTTACACGTTTTTTCCCAAAAGAACTCAAAATCGAAAAGTTCCCGTTCCGGTGCTGACGGAGCTTGGAAAGTCTCTAATGTCTAATGAAGCACTGTTTTGGACTAAATTTGGCAGAAAGAGACTATTTTTGGTTGTAAAGGAGCTGGTTTATTTCAGAGCTTAAAACAGCAGCCACCGATGCGGACAGACTGAAGCACCCGACCAGCACACGACCGAAGCAGCCCAACAAACGCCCCCCTTCCACAGTATTTCTGAAAGCCAGGGTACTCTCTCTCATACATGTAACAGCTCCGGGCCGACCTGGGGGGAGGGGGGTAGGGGGGGGGGGGTTTTTTCCTCAGGTGGGGGGTCGAGGGGGGGGGGTTTCGCCCAGGTGGGGGGTCCCAAATTTCAAAAAGCTCCAAAACGCCTAGAAATGCGTTTTTAGCACGTTTTTTTCAGTAAGGACGCTAAAAATCGCTATTTTAAGCTGCCAAATAGCGTTTTAAAGCTAAAAACAAGCAAAAAATGACAAAAAGAGCTTCCAAAAACACCGATTTTTCTTAAATATCAGCAGTGGAAACGCCAAATTCGGTTTCCAAAGGCTTTTCAAGTGAATTTTAGGCTAAAAATTAGTGATTTCTGACCCAGTTTGTTAATACTGGAGCCACTACCACCACTTGTATTTTTTGGTCAGGGGGAGGGGTCCCTTAACCTGTCTCGGGGGGGGTGAGGGGGGGGGGTTTGGCCTTTCCAGCAGGGGGGGGGGGGTAACCCCCCCCCCCAAACCCCCCCCTAGTACATGTATGCTCTCTCTGTCTGTCTGTCTGTGTGCATCTGATTGGCTGTAGACGCTGATTGGTTTAGGAGTTGGAGTCGCCGGTGGAAGAGAAGCGGGAGTCGCCCAGCCAATCGCCCAGTCAGATTCGATCGGCCACCAAGCCTCTCTCTGTGCTTCCTCCTCCTGCCACCCCCTCCTCCGCCGACCCCACTGACGGTCGGTACACCTTTACTTTGGCTTCTTTTTCTTTCTTTCTCCCCTCAGGTTGCGTCCTCCAGTAAATAGTCACTGAACCGGTATAAAAATTAAAAATACCCTATGCTATTGATACCTCATAGTATGCTCCAATGAGCGAGAAACGCATAGGTGGTTTGGAATACATACAGTATAGTTAAAATGTCCTATAACTTACCTTCGCTCAAAGATTTTGTTCTCGGTCAGTTCTTTTCAGCAGAAATTAGCAAAACACCTAACGACATATTATGTAATATTATTAATATTGTCAACCCCAAGCTAGAAAGGCCAACCCTCTCCCCGCCCCGAGACAGTTTTTGGACTCCCCCAAAATGCAAGTACTAACCAACTGGCTCTGAATGCACAATTTTTTACTTAAAATTCGCCTGAAAAGCCTTTGTAAACTGTGTTTGACGTTTACATTGCTGATATTTAAGAGAAATCGGTATTTTCGGAAGCTCTTTTTATCGTTCTTTGGTTTTGTCTCTAAAACGCTATTTGGTAGCTCAAAGTAGCAATTTTTAGCCTCCTTACTGAAAAAAAAACTTTTTTGCTAAAACGCTTTTCCAGGGGTTTTGGAGCTTCTTGAAAATTTGGACCCTCCTTGGGCGAAACCGCCCTCAACCCCCACCTGACGGACCCCCTCCCCCACGCCAGCTCGGACATGTATGGCTTGCACAATGTCTTGTTAATTTCTGCTGAAAATTGAGCCAAATCGCTCAAAAACTGACGGAGAAGAGAAGGTATGTTCGGTTACCGGAGAGAGAGAGGTTGCAGGTGCCCCTCCAGTCGGTCCGCCGAGTCCGCAGCCGCCTCCGGTGTCGTCGCTTCCTGTTTCGCCGCCGTCTGTGCCGAAGGTGGTGGAAGAGCTGAAAGGAGAAGCAGATTCGGTGCCTCTCTGGAAATTCGAGCAGCTGCGACTGGAATTCGACAAATACAAAGCTGAGAACGACCTGCGTCTGGCTGAGTTGGAGAGACTGGTGCGCTCTCTCTCCAGACACAACTAGTTTACTTTACTTGATATTCTACTACACCACCCTACCCTACCTACCAGTCTATTTGAGTGTAGAGTTTGATTTGCAACCCGTCTCTGCTCTTGCCGAGCTCAGCTATCCGTTGATTAGGTGAGCGAGGTGACAGACAGCACTTCAGTTGTGAGTAATAGACGGTGGTGATTGAGCTACGGCCGAGGCCTAATAAGGATCTCTGGATGAATGGCTTAAGAAGGTGACTTTCTCGCCAGTTCCTTCCCCTTCAACCAACACTTACTTTTTCTGCTGGCCTACATTGTGCTAAACAATGCTCGCCCCTTCCCCAGAGTAAATCAAGCTAAATACGATAGAAAAATGAAGGTACCTATAACAGTCAGGCACTTAGCGCCGTTTAAGGTACCAGCACCACCATATATGGTACCCCACGTTGGACCATTGTCATGGTACCATATGATACCAGAACGATATGTGGTGATAGTAAAATATAAGGTGCCGGTACCGGTACCATAATGGTACAGCTTGGCCTCACGAACAGCTTGAAGATGAGCAAAATAGGAAGACAAAAGTGACTACTCGTCTTTAAGCTGTTGCTGACGCCAATAGATGGGCACTCAGTATTGCTTGAGTGTGAACCGACAACAAAATGCCCCACTTACAGGTACAGTACTTCATTTTTTCCTATCGTACTTAGCTCAGTTTGCTCGGCTATGATTGTTTGGCACCGCGTGCGTACACTCTAAATCCTTCCAATTTGTTATCCCCTTTTTACTGTAAGTATTGTGATGGCTCAAAAATATACAAACGACTTTCTATTGTGCATTGAAGTAGGAAACTAAGCTGCTGGTGTTTCCGAGAAACGGTCCTTATTGCGCACGGCTGTATGTAAATATTGGATCAGTGCTAGCTGGTGTTTGAGAAGCTTTCATGGCCTATCTAGCCGACAAAAGTTTAAATAACAATAATAATAATAATAATGTGCAGAATAGTGTGCGCTTGGACATTATGGGTTGTTTGTTATGTTTCTGCGCTTTAGGTGGTCGGGGCTTACTTTACGCCAAATTGTACTTTGATGCTACTGGTGGTACTGACTGCTGCTCTGTATTTCCTTAAAGCTTTGTGATTGTTCTTTGGTGATCAGATGACCGCTCTGTCGGTGGCACAGCAATTGCCCGTTGTCTTCTAGGTGTTGTGCGAAACTGCTCTATAATATGCAAATTTTGTATGGAAGGCCTTGTGCACTATACTACTATTATTAGTACTGCTAAGATTACGACGGAGTGTTTTATGGGATTGTCATAATCATAATATCACTTGTTGTACCGATGATATGTTATGTTCAAAGTAGCAACGTCTGCCATGCTATGCGTTTGCTGTATTTATTACCGTTGTTCTTGTTGATTGCTGCGTCTAGAGCTACCTACAGCCTCATAAAATTGCCATAACTCTCTGCTCTACTATCTCCCCTGCCTTTTGATTCAACAGACACTTGGTTACGATAGCTACGTTTCAGTCAGGGCTTTCAAATTTTAAATCACACCATTGACCTTCGATTTCATATTAGGAGTTTATCGAGGTATAGCTCTTATTGACTCAATCTTTTATTACTATCGATCAATGTCAAGTGATATGGCAGCAGCCGTAAAATCCAATACACTTTGGTTTCATCTGTAACAGAGAGCCACCAAATAATGGCTTCTAAAACTAAACGAAGACTATAAGTACAGTACATGTGGTCGTACCTCGTCGATAAAAAATTATCAAATCTATATCTTACTGTACATATACATACACAGATGTTATTTTCATTAAAAAACGTCCTTTTACATGGAATTGAACGCAATAATTTCAACTCCACTTCTAAAAAATTGAAATTTCAAGGGGATGCCAAATTGTTACGTAATTAGAGGAGGGCGTCGAAAACTACTACAAGCGATTATCAGGGGAGAGGGGGTCCGAAAATGGGCAAAAACAACATTATTATGTGATTGTTACACGCCCCCAACGGTGATAAGCCGGGAACCGGATGGCAACACAAAACCAGACACAGTGTACCGTTAGAGTTGAGCCCTGAGTCTGCCACACAACACAGACCACTCATATCACAGTAGACGCCGCATCTCGTCTACGATGATCGACTGTGCTCGGTCCGGACATTCTATCGGATGTTGGCAGTTAAACAAACTGTCTTAAGAGCCGCTTTTTATAAAAACCATGCGGCTCCCCTTATAAGAGCGGAACATGAAATTTTTTGACCTATACTTTTTATGTGATGAATCGATAGGTCTTTAGTAGAAAACACCCCCACTGCGGTATTTTTGCTCTCCGATACCTCTTGCTGTATTTATGGCCAAAAACGTGATTTTGGACATTTTCCACTCCTGGAATAGCGTACTTGAACCGATTTTGCTCATATTTTCAGCATAGATTATGTTTACCATACTAATTATGCGTGCCAAGTTTGGGGCTGATCGGTTCACCCTGTCATAAATAGCATCGATTTTAAGTGAAATTTTAAAAAATCGAAAATATTTTTTTCCGCTAAATTCAGGATTTTGCCCATACTTCTAGGGTAGATAGAACTCATCGCCCTCTACACGTTGGTGTTTTCACTTTTTTTGGCTCGGCCCCGTTTTTGAGTTATTCATGTTTTAATTTTCAAAAAAAAAATTTGCGGTATCTTTTTAGAATCATGCACAGTTCTGATACCCCTGAAGCCTTGAGCGGCGTGTAGTAGTGCGTTGCACGCAGAATTTCGTGAGCTATCCAGCCATATAAGCGAAATCGATGTACAACCTCATACACCAGAATGACGGCGAGCCAAAATTTCGGTCGAAAATGACCCAATTTCGGACAAGGTTTCTTTACATGTTTTGACGGCTACCGCTGGGTTGGTGCGTCAAATCGCATAGATTCGGGAATCAAACGATAGCTGAGATTCTCACGATTCCGAAAATGGTCTCATTGTTGCGTTTTATAGCCATTTGATGCTAGTTAAGTCCCGGCAATTGTCTGCTGTTTGGTAACCATAAGCCATACCACTAGGAAGACAGGTAAAATCGGTGAACTAAAGTGGCATTTCGATAAAAACTTACTTGCATACAAATTGTAGAGCTACTCTAACGCCTTCGATTGATATGTTACCTGATCTAATAAGTCTTTTATTTATACGCAGGGTTTTTTGTGCCTGCCCCCCACTGCTAAAGGCCGGATCCACAAACGTGACCCACTAAACGATTCTTCCCATCCCCGATGTATTCTATTGCTGATACTGCGTTTTCTTTTCTATAGCTATTGGCGCCTTTGCCATCCCCCAATAAAATAACTAGCTCGGTTTGGTACGACGGACGGGGCGGTCAGGCCTAGCTCATGTTTAAACTGCGCATTACACACGCAGAGACAGACACAGCGTAAGTAGGTGGTCAGCCGTCGGTATGCAAAGACAACTCTGTAATTTTTCTCCCATTGTACCGGATGTTGCGTGTGGTTGCCACCATTTTTTTGACTGGTTACCTGCCAATGATGACATGTTGTATCGCGTTTCCGAGATTTCCGAAAAGACTGTGATGTATAGAAGAACAGCAAGTTAGTTTGTTTTCTTTGCACAATCATTCATTGTCATTCGTGCCTTATGGTAATAGTAACTGCAATTTTTGCGATTTTTGAACACTTTTGGTACCCTACCCCTCCGCTTGAAGTTAGGCTCAGGCTCCCCAGTCGGCGTCAACCCCCTCAACCCCTCTCTCGTACTACGACTCATAGTGACCTTCACGGGTCAAGCAGCCCCATTACGTTCCAGAAATACAGACAAACAAAATGCATCTTAACAGAAATGTGCGCATCTCTATGTACTGTATTTCGCTCGCTTCAAGAGGCGTTTCATAATGCTCGCTTACAGAGTTCCTGTTTACATAATCAAAGTTTAAAATGAAGCTAAACTGTTTTGAGAAGTGTATTGCCACGCCAAGTTTACTCAAATTGGAAACATTCACCAACATACCTATCAGTGTGTGCTGACGCTGAGCATCATGTATGAGAAGGTATGTACTAAAGTCTGTTCAAAAATCTTTGGCGCTGGGTACATCCCGCAGTGTCCCGAATTTATGCGTGGTGTGAACCCCATACATGTATATATGGATCTGTTCCTCTCATCAACCAGACTACTATGCTGTTCTCGAAATTTGCATATTGAACTTCAGTTAGAAGCAAGAAGCCTGACAAGAAAATCGACTTTTTTGGCAAAGCGCCAATTTTTCTGGCGATACCAGATTCGCATTCCCCAACCTTCAGGCATCTCGAAAATACTACCATATATGGGACTACGATCAACCCTACCAAAGTTACACTCGCTTTTCTAACGCCGACAAGTGGTCAAAATTTTGCTCTCCCATAGTTAAGCACAAAAATTCATTCAAGATCGAACACATGGGGGTTTTTTCCTCCAACCAATTTCAGCTTCACGGTTCTATATTATTTCGGACATGCTGAATCCAGCAGTCACACTGGTTTTGCTCTACAGCTTTGATTTTTGCTAGAAATTTGACCTCGAAGTTAGGGTGTCCACCCAAATTTCAGAAAGTGTTATTGTCTTGTCGGCATTAGAAAATCGACTGTAACTCTGGTAGAGTTGATCGTAGACCCATATATGGCAGTATTTTCGAGATGCCTGAAGGTTGAGGAATCCGAATCTGGTATCGGCACAAAAATTGATGCTTTGCCAAAAAAGTCGATTTTTTGTCAGGCCCCTTTCTTCTAAGCAAAGTACAATATGCAAATTTCAAGAACAGTATAGTAATCTCATTGATGAGAGGAACAGATTCATATATACATGTACAGGGTTTTGACCAGGGCCACACAAGATACATTAGGTAAGGCTTTTCATGAAATTCAGGTGTACACCCTAACTTCAAGGTCAAATTTCTAGCAAAAATCAAAGCCGTAGAGCAAAACCGATGTGACGGCTGGATTCAGCATGTCCGAAATAATATAGAACCGTGAAGCTGAAATTGGTTGGAAGAAAAAAACCCCCATGTGTTCGATCTTGAATGAATTATTGTGCTTAACTATGGGAGAACAAAATTTTGACCGCTTGTTGGCGCTAGAAAATCGAGTGTAACTTTGGTAGGGTTGATCGTAGACCCATATGGTAGTATTTTCAAGATGCCTGAAGGTTGGGGAATGCGAATCTGGTATCGGCAGAAAAATTGGCGCTTTGCCAAAAAAGTCGATTTTTTTGTCAGGCTTCTTGCTTCTAACTGAAGTTCAATATGCGAATTTCAATTACAGTATAGTAGTCTCGTTGATGAGAGGAACAGATCCATATATACATGTACAGGGTTCACACCACGCATAAATTCGGGACACTGCAGGATGTACCCAGCGCCAAAGATTTTTGAACAGACTTTAGTATATATTTCTCTGTATTCAATCGCCGCACGCACATCACTGGTGCAATCAATTTTACGCATGTACTTCAGAGTTTCACTCTTCTAACGGTGTTGTGGACACTATCGGCGGTGCTTTCATTGTTCACCATGCTGCGTGGAGTTGTGAAACTGGTTTTGATCAAGTGTTTTGTGTCTAAGTGGTCCGATCCGATGTGCGGGGGGGGCTTTTACGGCCCTACGCTCAGACCTTGCGATCCATTGCGCAACCCCCGTGTTTCGTCATCTCGGACGTTTCCCTTCTATCACTGCCAGCCACTCTAGCCATGCTGTTGGGCGCCAGGTACTAAGAGAGCGCCTGGCGCATTGACGTCATAGTGCTGACAGCGTCCATTGCCGCCCGGCCGAAGAGGAGTAAACCGGTATAGGCCTTGTTGTGTCGTCTCAGCCAGCACTTGACGTCATTGATCTTTCTCCAAGTTGGCATGCTGTAGGAGCGGCTTCGGTGCTATGGCAGATCCAGTTGGTTCCCATTTTATCTACTCGCTGTAACCAGCTTTCGGTGGGCTGGGTGGAGCGTTGTGCCGACGACCAACTCTTTGCAGCAAGAAACTTGCCACACCGAGAGGATGAACCACTACAACCGCTAGGGATGCAGGGGCCGCCGTGACTCAGAGGCAGCAAGCTACCCACTGAGCCAACGACGCGGCTGTGTCTAAGTGGTGCCGAAGATCTAACCACAATAATGTCGCCAAAAATGTCTATAACGAGCTGCCGATCGATGGGTTGTTTTTATTGTTAGTTCTGTCATCTAACATTTCTCCACCTCTGATGACTGATTTTGTTCGTACCATCATAGACCAGATGATTCAGCCGCCGCCAACTTATTCTCCAGTCAATTCGCATTCTGAATCAGCTGATGATCCGTGATGTTACTAATATGTACTACCAGCCGGCCGGCTTGGGGGTGGTGGAGGGGTTCTGCCCACCCAGGTAGGGGGTCCAAAATTTTAAAAAGCTCCAAAACGCCCGGAAATGCGTTTTCAGCGCGTTTTGTTCAAGCATATGACTAAAAATCGCAATTTTAAGCGTACAAATAACATTTAAGAGCTAAAAGCAAGCATAAAATAACAAAAACAGCTTCTAAAAACACCGATTTCTCTTAAATATCAGCAGCGGAAACACCAAAATCGCTTACAAAACGCCTTCTAAGCCGATTTTAAGCTAACAATTAGTGATTGCTGAGCTTGTTTGTTAGTTTCTCCGGGGGATGTCAGAGGGTTTCACTTTCTATCTAGGGGTAACCCCCAAAGTCCAAACCCCCTAGTACATGTACTGTATGATGTTACTGTGCAATAAACCCATTAAGTATAAATGTTAGACAGAACTAAATTCGCATTAGACACTACATTTCTACTACACTGCTGCCCTTCAAAACCTATTTTTAGGCTTAGAATAGGCAAGAAATTGATAGAACTGCACTTCTAATGTATATCTGAGGCTAGATTCAGCGATTTTCTTCCAAAATTTCCATACTGTGAATAAAATAAAAAAATTTTCGAAATGGGCCTTCAAAAAAAAAGCTTTTTTAAAAAAAAGCCTTTTTTTAAAAAAAAGAGCCTAACAACACTAGACTGTATATCAATCGAAGGCGTTAGAGTAGCTCTACAATTCGCATGCAAGTAAGTTTTTATCGAAATGCCACTTTAGTTCACCGATTTTACCTGTTTTCCTAGTGGTATGGCTTACGGTTACCGAACAGCAGACAATTACTGGGGCTTAACTAGCATCAAATGGCTATAAAACGCAACAATGAGACAATTTTCGGAATCGTGAGAATCTCAGCTATCGTTTGATGCCTGAGTCTATGCGATTTGACGCACCAACCCGGCGATAGACGTCAAAACATGTGAAGAAATCTTGTCCGAAATTGGGTCATTTTCGACCGAAACTTTGGCTAGCCGTCATTCTGGTGTATGAGGTCGTACATCGATTTCGCTTATATGGCTGGATAGCTCACGAAATTCTGCGTGCAACGCACTACTACACGCCGCTCTAGCCTCAGGGGTATCAGAACTGTGCATGATTCTACAAAAATACCGCAAATTTTTTTTTGAAAAATAAAACATGAATAACTCAAAAACGGGGCCGAGCCAAAAAAAAGTGAAAACACCAACGTGTAGAGGGCGACGAGTTCTATGTACCCTAGAAGTATGGGCAAAATCCTGAATTTAGCGGAAAAAAATATTTTCGATTTTTTAAAATTTCACTTAAAATCGATGCTAATCATGACAGGGTGAACCGATCAGCCCCAAACTTGGCACGCATAATTAGTATGGTAAGCATAATCTATGCTCAAAATATGAGCTAAATCGGTTCAAGTACGCTATTCCAGGAGTGGAAAATGTCCAAAATCACGTTTTTGGCCATAAATACCGCAAGAGGTATCGGAGAGCAAAAATACCGCAGGGGTGGTGTTTTCTACTAAAGACCTATCGATTGATCACATAAAAAGTATAGGTCAAAAAATTTCATGTTCCGCCACCCGCATGGTTTTTATAAAAAACGGCTCTTAATTTCTCCACATACATTGTACTGGCACCAGACAGCAGAGGTAACGGCTTTTTAGCAGAGCCCCGTAAAAGTTAGACCACCTGGGCTATTTTCGGTTTACTTTTCCGTTTTTTTACTTTTGGTTTGATCATGTTCTGTTTCTAGAAACGTACATTGGCAGTTTTGACATGCAAAATAGGTGAAATTTCTAGTTAGACTTGAATTAACCAAGCATAATTTACTGTACTGTACTCTTTAATAGAAAGAAAGACACTTTCCTTAAGTTCCTTAGAAATTTCTCTTCTGTTCTGTTCTGTAAACAACTCCTATTTAGTACGCAAGAAATTCCAGTTGAAAAATTTGGTCCCCACGAGCCGACTTTTATATCTTGTGATTTATATCTCGGGAATGGAGCATCAAATCCATAAACCCTTTGTAGGTTTAACATAACTCACCAATGTCTACTAGTGGACCTACGCACAGCTCTCCACGCAAAATTTCAATTTTCAACTTTGAATACCAAAGCCTTGATCGAATCAGAGACTAACTCTTAAACATAAACGACTATTTCATTTGTATATGTATACATAGAAATGCAAAGTGGTCTGTATGTGTGTATATATACATACACAAAAAGTATGATATTGCATATTTTTTGTATATTTGTATATCACTGAAAACGTAAATACTGACCAAAAAAGTGTAACTTTCGTGAGAGAAGAAAGCCTTTTTTCATCACTGAGCTTTTGGGATGTTTAGATTTGGAGAAGCATTAAAAAGAGTGCAAAAAATGCATAAAATGCTGAAGGTGATGTGGAAAAGAAGTCAGCTACAGTAAGAAAATAGTCAAAATGCACTAAATTTGATAAATTTGTTACTCTAAAATATATATACAAACCATTTGTGTATCAAGACTGTTTGTACGTATATGTACGTAGTACGTATTAAATATTGTCCGTTTGTATATGCATATGTATATCCAAAGCATGTGTATGTATCTTTACACAAATTTGTATATGTATATTTGGATATGCAAACCGACACTACGTAGTGCTATGGTCCATCCATACATTCATGATTTTTAGATTGGCTGAATCAGTTATTCTATATCACGGCTACGTCACGCATACAGATGGAGAACACATCGTATATCAGTATGTAAGAACATGTACGTAAATCAGGTATCTGTGTGGTTGTGTTGCAGTGCAGAATATAACAGTGAAGAAGAGCCGTTTAAGTCGTCATAAATAACTAAACGAGCGCCCTTGAGAAGTTGCGGTAGCGGCTGAAGTGGAGAGAGGCGGCTGTGAAGAAGCCTAAACAATCTGACGAGCTCTACTGGCCTTTAAGTAGCGCGTTAAACTGCTATTCTGTTGTCTTTTCTTTCTTCTCTAAACACTTCCACCAGCTGTCTGCTGTTCTTTGTCGAGCGCAGACCGACCAACAACAATTAAGG